>OX377619.1:124847107-125044440 GCA_947397865.1 Polietes domitor | reverse complement strand
TCGAACAGAACAGAGAACAAATAATATTGGTTGACTACGCAAGAAGCCTTTGACAAAATCAATTACACCGTCTAGAGCTTTTAAATTACAAACTACGTTTAAAGCTTTTCGAAATTCAATTGAGTGATAATATGATTTTACAAAAACAATCACAGCGTATTGAGTTAATATTACATATCTATTGATGTTATTGAGTAAAAGAGAAAGAGAAACAAGAGAGTATACAAAATTAAGAGTGAACAAACATTACATGACTCTCTCTTTATAACAGAGAACAATCACTGTAACATAAAAAGCTTTGTTGGTGACATAAAATGATCATTGTCGCTTAACATAACAATATAAGTGATTTTAACATATGAAACACTAGTTAATAATGTTGTTGATGATAATGATGATTATTTAAATAGCAGTCGCTACAAATATAATATTTTAATTATTTCAAACCATTATTTATTACAAATCAAAAAATAAATATTCTTATATTTATATTTTCAAAAAGCTTGAATACCATAAATATTTGTAGATAGTGGGTGCTACAGTTGGTTGTATTTCCATTCTATTTTAATTCCAAAAGTACAAATTTTGAAAATCCATTATCAGACGTACATAGTGAAAAATAACCTAACTTCAACCAATTTTTGCCGTAAAAGAAAAGGTACGAATTTGAAAAA
Source organism: Polietes domitor (assembly GCA_947397865.1). Classification (NCBI taxonomy): domain Eukaryota; kingdom Metazoa; phylum Arthropoda; class Insecta; order Diptera; family Muscidae; genus Polietes; species Polietes domitor. Next base: position 125,043,766 of record OX377619.1, on the reverse strand, counting down.
AAAAACTTTTTATTTTGCGTTTCTATGCAGTCAGAGGAATGTATACACCGAATTCCATGATTCCAGCTGCGCGCATTTGGTTGGTACCATTTTTACCCCCTTGACGTTTCTACGCAATTAGAATTTCATCATTCTAGTTGTAGTCGTTTAGTTGTTACTATTTTTATCCCTCTGTGCCTTTGTATCCCTTGAAAGTAGCCGTGTCTACGCAGTCAGAGGAATGAATACTCCGAATCGCATGACTCTAGCTGCGGTCATTTGGTTGGCACTATTCGTATCCCCTTTTTCCATTTTAACCCCAAATTTCGAAAAAATCGTCTATTTTCCGTGTCTACGCAGTCAAAGGAATGTATACTCCAAATTTCATGACTCTAGCTCCGGTCATTTTAACCCCAAAAAGTACGAATTTGGAAAATTCAGTTTATTTTAAGTGTCTACGCAATCAGAGGAATGTATACACCGAATTTCATTATTCCAGGTGTAGCCATTTTTATCCCTCCGTACCCATTGTATCCCTTGAAAGTACGAATTTGAAAAAAAAAATATTTTGCATGTCAACGTAGTCAAAGGAATGTATAGACCGAATTTCATGACTCTAGCTGCGGTCATTTGGTTGGTACTATTTTTATCCCCTTTTTCTATTTTGACCCCAAAAAGTACGAATTTCGAAAAATCAGTTTATTTTCCGTGTCTACGCAGTCAGAGCATTGAATACTCCGATTTTCAAGACTCTAGCTGCGTTCATTTGATTGGTACTATTTTTATCCCCTTTTTTAATTTTAACCCCAAAAAGTACGGCTATATCGTCTTAGAATTTTACCACGACCCAGAATATATATACTTTATGGGGTCTCCGATAAATATTTCAAGGTGTTACAAACGGAATGACAAAGTGAATATACCCCCATCCTGGAGGTGGAGGGTATAAAAATAGTACCAACCTAACGACTGCACCTAGAATAATGAAATTCGGTATATACGCAATGTATATCTGATTGCGTAGACACGTAAAATATAAGAACACTCTAAAATTCGTACTTTTTGGGGTTCAAATGGAAAAAGGGGATAAAAATAGTACCTACGAAACAACCGCAGCTAGAGTCATGAAATTCGGTCTATACATTCCTTTGACTACGTAGACATGCAAAATATTTTTTTTTTTTCAAATTCGTACTTTCAAGTGATACAATGGGTACGGAGGGATAAAAATAGTACCAACTAAACGAATACAGCTAGAATGATGAAATTCGGTGAGTACATCCCTCTAATTATGTAGATACGTAAAATAAACAGAGTTTAGATAGTCGTACTCTTGAGGGGGCAAAAGGGAAAGGGGGAAAAGGGGATAAAAATGGTACCAATAAAATGGCCGCTGATAGAATCATAGAATTCGGTGTATACATTCCTCTGACTGCATAGCCACGTAAAATATTTTTTTACAAATTCGTATGTTGTTGCTTTTACGACAAAAAATGATAGAATCATGAAGCTGTCTTATACTGCGTACGTGAGAGATAAGGTATTTTCAAAATTTATAGTAGCTGAAAATACGCCCTCTATCCCCCAATAATTAGGGTATTTATTATTGTTCCCTTATATTTACTTTATGAATTGAAATATTATTTCCTTTATATATATACATAGTATACAAATATTGGTAGCCTTGGCTTATTAATTAAATTTCTGATATTCATACAGTTAAAATTTGTTGCGGACATTCCTCTTGTAGCTTGGAAGTGTAGAGGCGCTTGCCACAGATATACGTTTACTTAGCCTGAATTTGTTATTTTTTACTTTTTATTTGAATTTTCTCTTTTACGCCATCTATACGTGAAAACAATACGCGATACTTTTGGATTATGTATCTGCTTGTTGACGTTTTCTCTCCTTTATTTGGTAATACTTTTGTCTATAAGCTGGAATAAAAATGTTATTTTAAGGCGTCTGCGAGGTTTCTTTTGTCAAAAAGACCGACCTCTCGTCCATTTTGTCGTTGATCTTTCCTGCGTACATTGAAATTTGAGAACAAAAGTTGTATTACTCTACGCCAAGTGAATTTTTAAAATTGTGTTTTTTTTGTGCGTTTGATTTGCTGTATATGGGGATAATTGCACGAACGTTATCATCCAAAGACAAGAAAATAGTGTGTCCAGGCTGAACTTTTTTGCAGATGACAAGTTGCTTTGAATAACATCCACAGCTTTATTCGTATTCCTTTTAATACCTTGGTGCCATCTCCCAAGAGGGGTAATATCTTTAATTGCAATTAATATTGTGTTTCTCTTGTAAAAGCAACAACAAAACTGTTTGTTTTATTTAGATTTGGCACTTATTGCTTGTTGCGGAAAAAATTGGAATACGACAAAAAGAGGAATTGGGAAAAACTAGTGGCAGACTTCTTTGAATTCACCATAACGCTGCTCAGTAGTGATTCAGTGTGGTGTAACAAAAGCCTAATATTTTCTAAGTTCTCCTGTGCCCTTTTTCTATGTTCCGTCGGTAAAGTCCCTAAGCTTGCATAATCGGAAAATGCAAAGAACTACATAAATTTGGGTTTTAATATTATTTGTGATTTCTGATTGAATTGGCGGTGACAAATTTCCTGAGTGAAATTTCAATCAGCAACCCGACCTGGTATGCAGTGAACCTAGCTTGGTGTACAGCGAAGGAAAAAAAAACAACAACTAAGGCGCTCTAACTTAACTAAAAGTTTACGGAAAAAACTGTGCCTAAAAGTGTATCAAGTAATGTCTTTGAGTAGCAATTCTTGTTTCTTGTTTTGTTAAAATTTAAAATTTTTAGTGCTAAATAGTTCATGAAAAAAAATCACTGTAAAAAACCAATCAAGAAAGAAAAATGATACAAACGATTGTGTAAATATAATATTAGCAAGAATTGTTACTCAAAAATATTTTAAAATAGTGTATAAATATTCATATTTTTTTTTTTTCTATAAATTCTACCGTTTTAGCTAGAAACGCAAACTATATCACAAACAAATTAACATACATAACAATACAAATGTTAGACAAACAAACATTGTCGCTTTGCTTTGTTTCTCGGCAGTAACATTTTCGTGGTTATCCACTATGACGATCGCTGTTAAATGTTAGGTTGTGTTTCTAGCTAACTTCGGATATGGATGTATCTTTAATGTTAACAGTGATTAATGTTAATGTGTGTTTCAGGTCGTAACATGATGTTGCTAGACGTTTATTAGCAACATCTCTCATCAAAGCAAAACAACATTATCAGAATTGTGCTTACTTTGCAGCATCCAGCAACTCTTCGAAAGGCCTTTCGTCGGGGGAGTAGCAGAGCATGTCAATGTAAGTGAGTGAGTTTACTCTTTTCTTTTTATTATTTTTGTTTTGGTTTTGCACTTTCGTTTTTTTTTTGTCGCAGTCCAAGACTGATTGTGAGAATAGACAAATTTGGTTTCAAAGGAACAAGGTGACCATATCAACATCCAACGTTTCAAGTAAAGCAAAATTATTGAATTATTACATGAATGATGGAAAGTTTGAAAACGTTTGGATTTTGGTTGGATCACACTTTGTTACACATATTGTTACAAACTTTGAAACACACATACTGATCTAGTTAGTTAAGTCAAGGGATAATATCGTTTTTTTAAATATGTATTTAGATTAGATTTTTTTATTATTATCATTGCAAACAGAGTTCTATTACATATAACTTAAAATTTTTCTCTTAACTAATATATGCTTTACGATTCAGTGCTGAGGGTAGTTTTTATATTAAAATTAATTTCTTTTTATAAAGAAAATGAAATGAAATTCAACTTTTATTTTAATAAATCGAAAATGATTTCGGGCTAGAGTTCAAAATCTTCTGTTTGATTTCATAAGCTTTCGGTGAGTTAGGTTGTTGTAATTATGGGTATCACAAATAATCTCTCTTTATTTTGGTGTCTCTTTAGATTTGTGATCAAGGTTGGGTGGGCATGTTAGACACTCTTACATCATGTTGTCTAACTCTCAAGTACGATTTTTTTTCTCCTTTTTTTATAATCTCACTTTCTTGCGTTTTTCTCTGTCCGCAGTGTCTACTTCTTTTGGTATCTCTCGGATTATTGTATCTTTTCTGTTTTCTTTCCTATTCCTACCTCAAGCACGCAATTTTAATCTATATATATAACTAGTAAATCAAAAAAAATTTTTTTTTCAAATCCATGCTTTATGCAAGCAGAATTCTATTGGGCCTAGAAATTCTTTTTTAGTTATCTTTTGTAGAAGGAAAAATTACTGCGTTATCAGGAGCAGAAATAATAGATTTTTAATTTGTGGTTTGTATGGGAGGTACCACGCCCCTTTGTCCATTCCCGCTCATATTTGCAGCAGCACTTAAAAAATGCACACCAAACCGACGTACCAAATTTTGTTCAAATACCGTTATCAGGAGCAGAAATAATAGATTTTTAATTTGTGGTTTGTATGGGAGGTACCACGCCCCTTTGTACAATCCCACCCATATTTGCAGCAGCACTTAAAAAATCCACACCAAACCGACGTACCAAATTTTGTTCAAATACCGTTATCAGGAGCAGAAGTACCACGCCCCTTTGTACAATCCCGCCCATATTTGCAGCAGCACTTAAAAAATCCACACCAAACCGACGTACCAAATTTTGTTCAAATACCGTTATCAGGAGCAGAAATAATTGATTTTTAATTTGTGGTTTGTATGGGAGGTACCACGCCCCTTTGTACAATCCCGCCCATATTTGCAGCAGCACTTACAACATGCACACCAAACCGACGTACCAAATTTTGTTTAAATACCGTTATCAGGAGCAGAAATAATAGATTTTTAATTTGTGGTTTGTATGGGAGGTACCACGCCCCTTTGTCCAATTGGTCAAATTTTTCCATTTCCTTGTATTGTCATCGAAAATGATTAAGTGTGCAAAATTTGAGCAAAATTGGTTGAGAAAAAAGCTTTCAAAAATTGATTTCAAATTTTGTGGCACACAAACATATATAGAAAGTAACCTTATATAAAGCATGGAAAAATGAATCTGTGTTTGTATGTTTGTTTGTTTGTTTGTTTGTTCCTTATAGCAGTCTAAACTACTGAACCGATCTTCTTGAAATTTTCACAGTATGTTCATGCTGAACCGGTGGTGAAAATAGGCTATATAAATTTTTGATATTTTCAGTGGGCGTGGCACCTCCCACACAAATTGGGGATTTATTCGTTTTTTTATAAATTAGCATAGTCGGTGTACTGTTGCAGCTAGAGTCTTGAATTTTTGTGAAGGTTCACTAATTATTAGTCTGCACAGTTGTGTCAAATAGGGGCGGTATTGGAAACGTGGGCGTGGCACCTCCCATACGAAGCTAACACCTATTATTGAATATTGTCAGTTCTATGACACCTAGAGTGCTGGATTTTTGTATAAGTGCATCTAGCATCAATGTGCGTAGCTGTGTTAAAAATGGGCGGGATTGGACAAATGGGCGTGGCACCTCCCATACGAAGTTAAAACTTATTATCGAATATATTCAGTTATATGACAGCTACAATACTGAAATTGTGTATGAGTGCATCTAGCATCAATGTGCGTAGTTGTACAAAAAATGGGCGGTATTGGAAAAGTGGGCGTGGCACCTCCCACACGAAGTAAAAACATTTTAAGGAATATTGTCAGTTCTATGACACCTAGAGTGCTGTAATTTTGTGTCAGTGCATCTAGCATCAGTGTGCGTAGTTGTGCCGAAAATGGGCGGTAATGGATAAGTGGGCGTGGCACCACCCATAGGATGTTAAAACCTATTATTGAATATATTCAGTTCTATGACAGCTACAATACTGAAATTTGTGTCAGTGTATCCAGCATAAATGTACGTAGTTGTGCCAAAAATAGGCGGTATTGGAAAAGTGGGCGTGGCACCTCCCACACGAAGTTGAAACTTATTAATGAATATTGTCAGTTCTAAGACACCTAGAGTGCTGTAATTTTGTATAAGTGCATTATATATCGTCGGTCTTATGACATTTTAAAAATGCACGTGCATTACAAAATGATTTTTTATTTTACTACTTTTTGAGGATACTGTGTTTTCCACCAATAAGATATATTTAATTTATTAATTTGTGTTAAAAAATTTTCCATACAAGTTTTTTGTAAATATTTTATTGAGGGTCATAAAAACTTACCAATAATTTTATGATCAGGTTGCAGATGTCCTCTTATGAATGAAGCAACTTTGTGACCTGCCGTTTTCCTACTTCTTCATTCAAGAAAAACAAAAAAGGGTTTTACCTGAAATTCTATTTATTTCATTCATGAAAAGCCCAAAGATGTATTTTGGACCGTTGTATATTCACTTTCTACTTACCTAACAGACATTTTTACAAATAAGGGAGTATGTCAATATCGTTCAGTTGAATCCCAGATTTCAAAAGTGTCACACGTTTATTTTTTTGAGTGAAAAGTATTGTGTTATAATAAAGTGAAAAATAAAAAATGCCTCCAAAAAAATCGACAATTTCTAAGCGTACCGTAAAATCAGTAAAGATGCAGTCCATAAGAGAAAATGATACATCAGCTGAGCGCGAATCAAGCCTCAGAAATGCACGATCTCAAGCATCAACTTCTAGAGCGGCAGAGACATCGGACCATCGTGAATCACGACTAGAAAGCCAGCGATCTTTAACCTCAACGTCAAGATCTGCCGAGACATCGGATCAACGTGAAAAACGCCTCAGAACAGAACAATCTCGAGCATCAACTTCTAGAGCGGCAGAGACGTCGGATCAACGTGAAAAACGCCTCAGAACAGAACAATCTCGAGCATCAACTTATAGAGCAGCAGAGACATTAGACCATCGTGAATAACGACTAGAAAGCCAGCGATCTTTAGCCTCAACGTCAAGAGCTGCCGAGACATCGGATCAACGTGAAAAACGCCTCAGAACAGAACAATCTCGAGCATCAACTTCTAGAGCAGCAGAAACGTCGGATCAAAGTGAAAAGCGCCTCAGATCAGAACAATCTCGAGCATCAACTTCTAGAGCAGCAGAGACATTGGATCAACGTGAAACACGCCTTGGAAATCTGCGATCACTATCTTCAACATCAAGAGCTGCCGAGACATCACTCCAACGTGAAACGCGTCTCAGAACTGCACGATCTCGAGCATCATCATCAAGAGCTGCCGAGACGTCGGAACAACGGGATGCGCGACGTGAACGAAATCGTAGTGGACAGGCGCAAAATTTTCGAAACACCCACGCATCATACGAACGTATTGCATTTGATTACAGAACGGAAATGGATCATAGTGAAGATGCTTCCGTTGCAATAGGTCCAATGAATAAAGTGTGTCGATTCTGCAATGCATACAAATATAGAAATGAAGCACCTGGGATGTGTTGCGCAAACGGTAAAGTTACTTTGCCAGATATATTACCCCCACCAGAACCATTGCTATCATTAGTATCAGGTAAGTCAAATTAATTTTTTTGTACTCGAGTAAATTATTGATTACAGATATTTTATGTGACTTTATAGGAACGTCTGCTGATTCTCAACATTTTCTGAGCAAAATACGAAAATATAATTCGTGTTTTCAAATGACATCGTTTGGCGCGGATAAGGTAGTTAGAAACAACTTCATGCCAACATTTCGAGTTCAAGGGCAAATTTATCATCGAATGGGATCAATGTTGCCAATCCCTGACGCTGACCCTAAATTCTTCCAGATTTACTTCGTAGGGCAAGCGGATGATAACGACCAAGTACAACATCGTCTGCATTACAATCCTGGTACAGAACAACGAATTGTAGCCGATTTGCAAATTATGTTTCATGCCAATAACCAGTTACTGAGAACGTTTAAACAAGCTAAAGATGATACGCGATTTTGTTCAAATGACCACTTCATTGCAATACATGCCGACAAAACCCCAGCTGGACAACACCAAGGACGTTACAATGCAATATTGATGGTTGGTGATCCAGTGGCACCACGAGACATCATTATTCGGCGTCGTGATGAGAGAATAAACAGAATATCAGAAACACACCGCTCATACGATGCTCTTCAGTATCCAATTATTTTTCCATATGGTGAAGATGGATATCATTTTCAAATACACCAAATCAATCAAGTAACCCGTAAGTTACCAAATACCATACAATTTCATTGCACTTGACATTTACAAAAACTCTATTTTTATTAATTTCAAACATTTTATAGATGAACCAACGAGTAAAAAAGTTAGTTCGATGAATTTCTACGCTCATCGTTTAATGATTCGTCAAAACAGTGACAATCACATTCTCAAATGCCGCGAATTATTTCACCAGTTTATTGTCGACATGTACGCCAAAATTGAAACAGAACGTTTATTATACATACGGTATCATCAAGCTAAATTGCGAGTGGACGATTACACTACTCAACAAAATGAAAAAAATTTCATGTACTCCGGATGCGATAATTTTTTCTGTGTAGATAACCTTGACATGAGCTCGAAAAACGCAATAAAAATTTTTTTTCGTTTGGTTTTTGTTTTATTATTTTTTTTTTAAATTTAAAAAATTTTTTTTTTTTTGGTTAATTTGTTTCGTCCGGCATAACTCGGGAACCACTAGCCCGATTTAATTGAATTAAATTTTAAAAAATTTAAAATTACAATTCCCTTAATCTGTTCATATATTGTTTTCCTATACAAGCAACAGTTTCCAAGTTAAAAATGAATATATAAAGGAAAAAACTTATTTTTTGCCTAAAGATTTAATTTTTTTTTTTTTAAATCCATAAAAAATCCAAAATGAAAAAAAATTTCAAATCTTATTACTTTTACGTAAAGCCACATAACCTATGAGCAAAATGAGACCAAGATCATGAAAATCGATGCACGCGTTTCGCTTTTATTCGCAATTGAGTAAAGGTATGAATTTCAAAAATTTGCTCGACATATGCACAACTTTGTCTATGGTAAGGTTTTTTCTTTTTTTTTGATTCTCAGAATTAACAAAACGGAATAAACAAAGGGTTATTTAATTTTTATGATTGCGTAAGCAAAGTAATAAACGCTAATAAATGTGCGTGAACAATTAAAAGGAAAAAAGGAAAGGGGACTTTTTTAATTATTTGGGTTTTCCGTTGGCTACCTGTATGATTTTTTTACAGAAATGCAACCCACATTTAAGGGTGATCATTATTCGGAAAATTTAAGACTCACACATGGTGAAACAGGTATGTAGCCACCGTAAAAAAATATACACCCATTTATAAGTACCTGTCAGTAAAATACTAAACAATACACAGTATAAATAGGTCTTCATTGATCGATTTTACTCATTCAACAAGTGTCGACGAACGCGATAATTAAAATGAGCAAACGTTCGCGAGGATTTGAATGCAATACCAATCCAAGTAATTTTTGTTACATGTGCGGAGAATACGTTTCTGAAAAAAACAAGCGTTGTTTTTCACCTAAATTGAGAGATTCATTTGAAGAGAGCTTCAATTTAAAGGTCTCAAACATAGATGAGCGGTGGACACCAAGTGCTCTATGTCCAAGGTGCTACGTACAGCTAGCTGACTCAAGGTAAGTGTAGATTACGAAATTCAAGAACATATATAACTTATTATTGAAATTCTTTCAGACGACAGCCGAGAATCATCATGCCAATGCTTTGGAGAGCTCCGCTTTGCCATGTAACAGATTGCTACTTCTGTCTTAGCAAAAAAAACAGGCGTGGGAAAAAATATACGATGGACTTACGCTGCTGTTTCAACAGTGAATTTTCCAGTGCCATTTTGCGAAGAACCAGTGGACCCGCAACCGTCCGTTTCAAGATGGGCATCTAATAATGAGGCGATACATCCAACATCAGATCCGGAGACAGTAGAAACCACATCAGAATGCGAGTCAACATATACATTGCATGGAGGTCAACGCTTATGTTCCCAAGCAGAACTGAACGATTGGGTTAGAGAATTGAAACTCTCCAAGGAAGATGCAGAGTTGCATGCATCGCGCATGCAACAGTTCGGTTTCTTGGCTCCTGGTGTGGTGACAACAATCTACAGGAAGCGTCATGAACCATACGCAAGGTACTACACAAAAAAAGACAACATCTGTTTTTGTAAGGACATTCCCGGATTATTTGGTGAACTCGGGTACTCTTACGATCCAGGAGAGTGGCGTCTTTTCATCGACAGCAACAAGCAGAGCCTTAAAGCAATTTTACTGCACAACGGCAACGAGAAACCTTCGATTCCAATTGCTCATGCCGTTGACACCAAGGAAACATACGAAGTCATGGACAATCTACTAAAGTGCCTTAACTATGAGAGGCACGATTGGAAAGTTTGTGCCGACCTTAAGGTTATCGGTATCCTTTGTGGATTACAAGGTGGATTCACAAAGTACTGTTGTTTTCTCTGCCTTTGGGACAGCCGCGATCGTCAACATCATTACACCAGGAGGAGTTGGACAGAAAGAGTTAACTTCATCCCCGGCAGCGACAACGTGAAATATACACCACTCATAAAAAAGGAAAATGTTTTTCTCCCACCTCTTCACATAAAGCTCGGACTCATAAAAAACTTCGTGAAAGCTATCAACAAAGATGGCGAAGCGTTCGCCTATTTAAAAACCATTTTTCCTCACCTTTCATCGGCAAAGATTAAGGAAGGCGTTTTCGACGGTCCGCAAATTAAAAAGTTGTTGCAAGACCAACAGTTTGAGCACATTTTATCACCAAATGAAGCTGCAGCTTGGAACTCATTTCGGCAAATTGTTTCCGGATTTCTTGGAAACAACAAAAGCTCAAATTACAGAGAGATCGTCGAACAACTACTCCAAAATTATAAAAAAATTAGAGCAAATATGTCGCTTAAGATACATTTTCTACACTCGCACTTGGACTTCTTTCCGGACAACCTGGGCGATGTGAGTGACGAGCATGGTGAGCGGTATTGGTATTGGTATTGCATTCAAATCCTCGCGAACGTTTGCTCATTTTAACTATCGCGTTCGTCGACACTTGTTGAATGAGTAAAATCGATCAATGAAGACCTATTTATACTGTGTATTGTTTAGTATTTTACTGACAGGTACTTATAAATGGGTGTATATTTTTTTACGGTGGCTACATACCTGTTTCACCATGTGTGAGTCTTAAATTTTCCGAATAATGACCACCCTTAAATGTGGGTTGCATTTCTGTAAAAAAATAATACAGGTAGCCAACGGAAAACCCAAATAATTAAAAAAGTCCCCTTTCCTTTTTTCCTTTTAATTGTTCACGCACATTTATTAGCGTTTATTACTTTGCTTACGCAATCATAAAAATTAAATAACCCTTTGCTTATTCCGTTTTGTTAATTCTGAGAATCAAAAAAAAAAAGAAAAAACCTTACCATAGACAAAGTTGTGCATATGTCGAGCAAATTTTTGAAATTCATACGTTTACTCAATTGCGAATAAAAGCGAAACGCGTGCATCGATTTTCATGATCTTTGTCTCATTTTGCTCATAGGTTATGTGACTTTACGTAAAAGTAATAAGATTTGACATTTTTTTTTCATTTTGGATTTTTTATGGATTTAAAAAAAAAAAATTAAATCTTTAGGCAAAAAATAAGTTTTTTCCTTTATATATTCATTTTTAACTTGGAAACTGTTGCTTGTATAGGAAAACAATATATGAACAGATTAAGGGAATTGTAATTTTAAATTTTTTAAAATTTAATTCAATTAAATCGGGCTAGTGGTTCCCGAGTTATGCCGGACGAAACAAATTAACCAAAAAAAATTTTTAAAATTAAAAAAAAAAAATAATAAAACGAAAACCAAACGAAAAAAAAATTATTGCGTTTTTCGAGTTCATGTCAAGGTTATCTACACAGAAAAAATTATCGCATCCCGAGTACATTTTGACTGTTGACTAGTGTTATATACATCTTCGCGATGCGATTAACAATCAGAATGATATCAACCCAAATCAACTAGGACAAGCAACCATATTGCCAGCAACATTCACTGGCAGCCCACGTCACATGCAGGAATATTCACAAGATGCAATGACGTATGTGCGATCATATGGTCGGCCTGATTTGTTCATTACATTCACATGTAATCCAAAGTGGGAGGAAATCGTTTCCGAATTGTCACCTGGACAAACATCAGCACATCGTCACGACATTACAGCACGCGTTTTTAAACAAAAATTAAAATCACTCATGGATTTTGTTGTAAAGTTACGTGTATTTGGGGAAACGCGATGCTGGATGTATTCCGTCGAATGGCAAAAACGTGGATTGCCTCATGCGCACATTCTAATTTGGTTAGTTCAGAAAATTACGACTGATATCATCGATGATGTAATTTCTGCGGAAATTCCTGATCCAAATACTGATCCACATCTCTATGAAATTGTGACCAAAAATATGATTCATGGTCCGTGCGGAATCCTTAACCCAAATTCAACATGCATGACTGATGGAAAGTGCATCTGGCATAGATGGATATCCGCTTTATCGACGTCGATCCACGGAAGATGGTGGTCATTCAATTACATTGAAGGTGCGAAACAATAACATTGATGTTGATAATCGATGGATTGTTCCCTACTGTCCATTGCTATCAAAAACATACAAGGCTCACATCAATGTTGAGTATTGCCATTCGGTAAAATCCATTAAATACATCTGCAAATATGTAACCAAAGGATCGGATATGGCTGTGTTTTCGGTACAAAATCCAAATGATGAAGTTTCACATTATCAAATGGCGCGGTACATCAGTAGCAATGAAGCTGTTTGGAGAATAATAGGATTTTCAATCCATGAACGTTATCCGACTGTTGTCCACTTATCCGTTCACCTCGAAAATGGACAACGCCTTTATTTCACAGAAGCAAATGTCCAAGAAAGGGCTGCAACACTTCCGGCCACAACTTTAACTTCTTTCTTCGATTTATGAAGAGATGATTTATTCGCTAAAACGCTGCTTTATGCTCAAATCCCAACATACTATACGTGGAATGCATCAACGAAAAAATTCCAACGCCGAAAACAAGGAAAACCAGTTGATGGATGGCAACATGTATATTCCACGGATGCATTGGATAGACTATATACTGTCCATCCCCAAAATGTAGAGTGTTTCTATCTAAGAATGCTTCTCATTAACGTTCGTGGTCCAACTTCATTCGAGCATTTGCGTACAGTGAATGGTCATGTATGTGGAACTTATCGAGAAGCATGCCAAAAACTACAATTGTTAGAAAGCGATACATATTGGGAAACAACGCTAGCAGATGCATCGATTTCAAATCACCCGTGGCAGATAAGGACATTATTTGCGATCATATTGGTTACTTGCTTCCCATCCAACCCGAAAGAACTTTGGACTAAGTTCAAATCATGTATGACTGAAGATATATTGCATCGAGAGCGAATTAGCACCAACGACACAAGGATTGAATTCTCAGACGCTATGTACAATGAAGCTTTAGTGTTACTTGAAGATAAATGTTTGGAAATCTACAACAAGACGCTCATACAAGTTGGCATGTCTGCGCCAGTTCGATCAAGCAATGATGCATGCGACCGAGATCTGCTACGAGAAATGGCTTACAATCCACGAGATTTGGAAACACTCCTTACAACAAATCTACCACAGTTAAAGATGGAACAACGAATAGCATATGATACTATAATGACAACAATCGCAAATTAATGTGGTGGATTATATTTCATTGATGCGCCCGGCGGAACAGGAAAAACGTTTCTGATTTCAATGATTTTGGCAAAAGTACGATCCCAAAGCAATATTGCATTGGCCATTGCATCATCGGGCATTGCAGCAACACTCTTGGACGGTGGAAGAACAGCGCATTCGGCTCTCAAATTACCACTAAAACTACAATTCGGCGAGGAACACACATGCAATATTAAAAAAAATTCTTCCATGGGAAAGGTACTGCAAACATGTAAAGTCATAGTTTGGGATGAATGTACTATGGCACACAAAAAATCGTTGGAAGCCCTCGATCGCACATTACAGGATTTGAGAAACGACTCAAGAATATTTGGAGGAGCTCTGATTTTGTTAGCCGGTGATTTTCGTCAAACGCTGCCTGTGATTCCGGGTTCAACGCCAGCTGATGAGCTAAATACATGCCTCAAATCATCCACTCTCTGGCACCATGTTAAGACATTGAAATTAACAATAAACATGCGTGTACAACTGCAACGTGATGCATCGGCACCTCGATTTTCCAGGGAATTGCTGGATTTAGGAAATGGAAAAATGCCAATCGATCCAACAACAAACTACATTACATTTCCACCGGGCTTTTGCAAAATGACAGAATCCATAGGAGAACTAATTAACAGTGTATTTCCTAACATTGGACATAATTTCAAAAACCAGCAATGGTTATGTGAACGTGCTTTACTTGCTGCCAAAAACGTCGACATTAATTCCATCAACAATGTGATTCTGAATAGAATCGATGCAAATATAACGACATACAAATCTATCGACACCGTGATGAGAGATGAGGATGTCGTCAATTATCCTGTCGAATTCTTGAATTCACTCGATTTGCCAGGCTTTCCACCACATGATTTACAATTGAAAATTGGCGTACCCATTATTTTACTGCGCAACATAGATCCACCAAGACTTTGCAATGGCACTCGACTTGCAGTAAAAAAATTACTGAACAATCTCATCGAAGCTACCATAATAACAGGAAAATATAAAGGAACAGACATATTGCTACCACGTATTCCAATGATACCAACGGATTTGCCATTCAATTTTAAAAGACTGCAGTTTCCTGTTCGATTAGCATTTGCGATGACAATCAATAAAGCTCAAGGCCAGTCTCTGCAAGTTTGCGGCTTAAATTTAGCAAATCCATGCTTCTCTCATGGTCAGCTTTATGTTGCATGTTCACGCGTGGCCAAACCCTCAGATTTATATGTATACACACCAGATGGAAAAACTAAAAATATTGTATATCCTAAGGCATTGCAATAAATACATTTTAAAAATATTTACAAATAAATACATTTATTTTATCTAAAATTTTGTTATTTTTTTGTTCACTGTGATGAGGGCAGCGAAGCGCACCGGGTTACAGCTAGTATTTTATAAGTAGTGACGTGGAAGTAATGGCACAGAAGCACCGAACCCACCATACGACGAGCAATAATACCGGTGATATTGCGTGCGACAGCTTCTCAAATGCCTATTATGAACATCTTTCCACATATCCCACAGGTTGCATGCTACAGAAGCACCACAAAGAAAATAAAAGTTTTAGCTTGCGAAATGGGACAAAAAGGGATAAAATATTGTACCAATATTACGACAACAGCTGGAATCATGAAATTCGATGTGTACGTCCCAATTATTCGTAGACAAACTAGTAAATCAAAAAAAAAAAAAATTTTCAAATCCATGCTTTATGCAAGCAGAATTCTATTGGGCCTAGAAATTCTTTTTTAGTTATCTTTTGTAGAAGGAAAAATTACTGCGTTATCAGGAGCAGAAATAATAGATTTTTAATTTGTGGTTTGTATGGGAGGTACCACGCCCCTTTGTCCATTCCCGCTCATATTTGCAGCAGCACTTAAAAAATGCACACCAAACCGACGTACCAAATTTTGTTCAAATACCGTTATCAGGAGCAGAAATAATAGATTTTTAATTTGTGGTTTGTATGGGAGGTACCACGCCCCTTTGTACAATCCCGCCCATATTTGCAGCAGCACTTAAAAAATCCACACCAAACCGACGTACCAAATTTTGTTCAAATACCGTTATCAGGAGCAGAAATAATAGATTTTTAATTTGTAGTTTGTATGGGAGGTACCACGCCCCTTTGTACAATCCCGCCCATATTTGCAGCAGCACTTACAACATGCACACCAAACCGACGTACCAAATTTTGTTTAAATACCGTTATCAGGAGCAGAAATAATAGATTTTTAATTTGTGGTTTGTATGGGAGGTACCATGCCCCTTTGTCCAATGGGTCAAATTTTTCCATTTCCTTGTATTGTCATCGAAAATGATTAAGTGTGCAAAATTTGAGCAAAATTGGTTGAGAAAAAAGGTTTCAAAAATTGATTTCAAATTTTGTGGCACACAAACATATATAGAAAGTAACCTTATATAAAGCATGGAATAAAATAGAGAGATTTTTCGAAATATCACAATTTTCGTAATATGGTACTGTGCTTCTATGTAAAGTCGACATCCTTTAATCTGCTGGTAATACCGTGGAATGCACTCGTGGTGGAGGGTATATAAGATTCGGCCCGGCCGAACTTAACGCCTTCTTACTTGTTATCCATCTATTCCCATTTTACCCCTTAAAAGTACGAATTTGGAAAAAATACTTTTATATTATGTATCTACTCAATTAGAGGAATGTACACACCGAATTTCGTGTTTCTAGCTGTTGTCGTTTAATAAAGGGTGTTTTTTATTGGGGTATAGAACTTTAAGTTGGCATCACTTTTTTAACTGGCGGCCATTTTGTCAGCTGTCAAGTGATTAATATTTAGTTTGGTTTGCCATTTCATCATGAACAGGTTGACAAAAGAACAACGCTTGCAAAACGTGCAAATTTATTTCGAAAGTAATGGTTCAGTTCGCGAAGTTCACCATTTTATGGTCGACATAATCGTCCATCAGAGCAATTAATTCGGTTAACCATGGATCGTTTTCGCACTACGTTTACTCTATGTGATAATACGCATCCGCAGAGACGTCGAACAGTGCGCACCGAAGAAACAATTGCCGCTGTAGAGCAAAGTGTTGAAGAGGACCCGAATGAATGGATTCGCCACCGTGCACAGCAATTGGAGCTGCACAGCAATTGGAGAAAGTGGTTGAAAATTGGACCTGTAGAATTGGCTATATTCGAGCCAGCCGCGGCGGCCACATGCCCGAAATCATATTTAAACATTAATGGCATAAAATTATCCTTCCAATAAAGCCAAATTGATGGACATTAAAACGATTTTCTTGTGTTTTATTTCAATTCGAAGTTCTATACCTCAATAAAAAACAACCTATATGTACCATTTTTATCCCTTTTTTGCCCCATTTCACCCCCTACAAATAAGAATCACTTTATGGTGCACGTTTTTGCTATAAGGGGAAAACATGCTTAAATACGCTCAAATATTAGGGATTATTATGGGTATTTTTAGTCCTTGTGAGGGAAAAATTTTTCCCTTTGGGCCGATTTCGCCCCATTTCAATCCCAACCGATCTACGACTATAAGACGCATTTATGGAAAATTTGAACGTTCTAGCTCCTTTCGTTTATATGCTAGCGTGCTTTCAACAGACGGACGGACATGGCTAAATATTCTTAGAATTTTATGACGATCAAGAATATATATACTTTATAGGGTCTCAGGTTTATATTTCAAGGTGTTACAAACGGAATGACAAAGTTAGTATACCCCCATCTTGGAGGTGGAGGGTATAAAAATCCTTCCCGTTTTCACTTTTTCACCGAATTAAATTGTATACGGATAGAAAGTGGAGTGTATCATAGAGTCGACCCCGCCCGGCTTTAACCTTTCCTTACTTGTTTTTATGCCCTCCACCTCCAGGATGGGGGTATATTCACTTTGTCATTCCGTTTGTAACACCTTAAAATATTCATCGGAGACCCCATAAAGTATATATATTCTGGGTCGTGGTAAAATTCTAAGACGATATAGCCATGTCCGTCTGTCCGTCCGTCTGTCTGTCTGTCTGTCTGTCTGTCTGTCTGTCTGTCTGTCTGTCTGTCTGTCTGTCTGTCTGTCTGTCTGTCTGTCTGTCTGTCTGTCTGTCTGTCTGTCTGTCTGTCTGTCTGTCTGTCTGTCTGTCTGTCTGTCTGTCTGTCTGTCTGTCTGTCTGTCTGTCTGTCTGTCTGTCTGTCTGTCTGTCTGTCTGTCTGTCTGTCTGTCTGTCTGTCTGTCTGTCTGTCTGTCTGTCTGTCTGTCTGTCTGTCTGTCTGTCTGTCTGTCTGTCTGTCTGTCTGTCTGTCTGTCTGTCTGTCTGTCTGTCTGTCTGTCTGTCTGTCTGTCTGTCTGTCTGTCTGTCTGTCTGTCTGTCTGTCTGTCTGTCTGTCTGTCTGTCTGTCTGTCTGTCTGTCTGTCTGTCTGTCTGTCTGTCTGTCTGTCTGTCTGTCTGTCTGTCTGTCTGTCTGTCTGTCTGTCTGTCTGTCTGTCTGTCTGTCTGTCTGTCTGTCTGTCTGTCTGTCTGTCTGTCTGTCTGTCTGTCTGTCTGTCTGTCTGTCTGTCTGTCTGTCTGTCTGTCTGTCTGTCTGCCTGCCTGCCTGTCTGCCTGTCTGTCTGTCTGTCTGTCTGTCTGTCTGTCTGTCTGTCTGTCTTTTTTTTTTTTTTTTTTTTTTTTTTTTTTTTTTTATGCGCTGGAGGTGTGAAATCTTCATAGATACTTTCAGTCCGTACTGAACGTATGCACGATTTACCGTTGGTACCTACGTACTAAAACACACCCCCAAGACGTCAACGCCACTCCCCGCGGTACTGCCTTCAGGTATTTCTTCGCGAGGGGGGTCAGCTATCCGTGCTGTTTTCTTTTGCTATACTTCATGTACCTCTACCCTGACCTTTTCTGGCTTCTTCCGCCGCCCGAAGCTCACGATTTACGGTGACTACAAATGTGGTGACAGTGTTCCAATTTTCTTCGGTGCTCAGCATTGTGTCGACTACCGTTTCAGCTGACAGTCTCCTGCCTAGCAAGGATTCCGCTACTGTTCTAAGTACCTCATATCTTGGGCATTGAAACATGACGTGTTCTACGTTCTCCAACTCGGAGGGGCACTGTGGACACATAGGAGAGTTGTCGTGTCCATATTTATGCAGGTAGCTCCTATAACCTCCATGCCCCGATAGGAACTGAGTGAGGTTGTAGTTCACTTCTCCATGGGTTCGGTTGATCCACTTTCCTATATTCGGAATAATCCTATATGTCCATCTACCTTTGGTCGAGTTTTGCCATCTAATTTGCCATCTTTGTATGGTCCTCTCGCGTTCGGTTTGTCTTAACACTTTCCGGTCTTGGTGCGGGTTTTCCTTCTGCCCGCAGTAAATGGCAGCACTTTCTCTTGCTGCTAGGTCAATAGGGATGATTCCTGCTACTACACTAGCTGCTTCGTAGGAAATTGTGCAGAATCCGCAGCAAACTCTGAGACAACTTCTTCGGGATATTGACATTATGTCCTTGCTGGACTTTTTTCTCAATATCTTCGCCCATATGGGTGATCCGTACAGCATTATCGAGCTTATTACACGGGTGATTAGAGCTCTACGGCTTTGGCGTGGCCCTCCAACATTTGGCATCATTCTGGCCAGCGCATTTGCAGCGCTAGTTGCCTTTTCGCACGTATACTCCATGTGGCGTTTAAAGTTTAGTCTGTCATCTATCATTATGCCCAGATATTTTATGGCCTCCTTAGAGGTTACTTCACAGCTTCCCACTTGAATCGTGAGGGTTTCCCGACTCTTTTTGCCACTTACAAGTACTACCTCAGTTTTGTGCTCTGCTAAATCTAGGTTCATCGATTTTAGCCACTGTCTAATGGTCTTGATGGTTTCATTCGCGTATAGTTCCACTTCTTTCTTTTCCCGCGCTTGTATGAGTACTGCAACATCGTCTGCGAATCCTACGATAGATGCTTCTTCCGGTATTTGCAGTCTAAACACTCCGTCGTACATTATGTTCCACAGTAGAGGCCCTAGTACAGAGCCTTGGGGGACGCCTGCCGTGACTTCGTACGATTTTGTTCCATTGTCGGTCTCATACCACAGCGTTCTATCTGAAAAGTAATCTATGACCAATCTTACAAGGTATTCCGGGACATTTAGTCTCCGCAAGGATGACACGATATGATCCCATCCAGCCGAGTTGAAGGCATTTTTTATATCCAGCGTAACTACTGCACAGTATTTTCTTGCTGCTCCTTTGCCTTGAATAGCCGTCCTTGCCGTGTTCACTACTAGGGAAATTGCGTCAATGGTGGACCTAGACTTCCGGAAACCGTATTGTCTTTCCGAGATTCCATCTGCCTCTTCAACTGCATTTTGTAGCCTATTGTAAATTATCCTCTCAAGACATTTGCCTATAGTATCCAGGAGACATATTGGCCTATATGATTGGGGTTCACCTAGGGTTTTGCCAGGCTTTGGTAGCAGGATAAGCTTCTGCTTTTTCCATCGTCCCGGAAATACACCATCTTTCAGGCTGTTATTGAATAGCTTCGCAAATAGCTGGGGTCTCGCCTCGAATGCAGCTTTTAGGGCTCTATTGGGCACACAATCCAATCCTGGAGCCTTGCAGTTTCCGATTTTCTTGCGCAATTCCAAGATTTCACTTTCTGTCACTTCTACCAAGCTTTCGACGGGGTAACTGGGAGTTTCATCTTCGTATCGTTCTCTTTGTGGAAATAGAGTGACTACAATCTTGTGTATTAGGACTGGACACGTGATTTGGGCCGATTTGCTTCCTTTTAGTCGTGACATAACTATGCGGTATGCACTGCCCCATGGATTATTATCGGCCTCCCTACATAGCTTTTTAAAGCAATCAGATTTGCTCTTGCTTATGGCAAGTTGCAGGTCTTTTCTTGCTTTGTGGTGAGCTTCCCTTCTCGTCAGGTGGTCAGGTCTACGCCTGCTTCTCTGGTAAAAGCGCCTCGTCTTCAGGCACTCCCTTCTTAATGCTGCTATATTCTCATTCCACCAGTAGTTTTCTTTTCTCCCTTGACACTGCATTTTTCTTGGCATAGATGCATCACACGCTGTCTGCAAGGCATCTATAATATTTTCTGCCATATCTACTGTCGCGCTTTCTTCAACTTGTAGGCTGGAGAACATTTCAATGAAGGTTGTCTCGTCAAATTTATCCCTTTGCCAACCGCAGAATTTCGCATTGCCTAGTTTACTCCTTGGTGGTCCCCGGTAGTCGGCTGTAAAAATTATCGCCTGGTGGTCGCTATGAGTATACTGCTCGCTAACATGCCACTCTAAATCGGAAGCTAGGGAGGAACTTACAAAAGTCAGGTCGACTATGGATCCGTAGCCAGCTCTCCTGAATGTGTGGACATTCCCCTCGTTTGCGAGTACAACATCGAGTTGTGAGAATGACTCCAGTAATACACGTCCTCTGTCGTTCGTCTTCTGACTGCCCCAATCTACAGCCCAAGCGTTGAAGTCCCCACCAATTACTATTGGGTTGTGTTTTGATGCGTCAATTGACAGATTTCCAACTATTCTCCTAAATTCATCTAATGGTATATTCGGTGAGACGTAGCAGCTGTATATGTATATACCACCAATCTTAACTCTGGCGAAGCCCTCAGATGGCTGGTTAGTTCCCTCCTCTATAGCTTTATTTCCGCAGGCCCATACTACAGCTTTACCGGAAGAGTCCACCTCCCATACATTTTTACTTTTACTCCTATACGGTTCACACAAAATTGCGACGTCTGATTTTAATTCGCAGATGGTTTGCGTCAGGAGATCTTGTGCTGCGGCACAGTGGTTTAGATTTAGCTGAATAAATCTCAATTCGATCTGGAGTTCAGCGCCTTTCGGAATACTGGGCATCTATAACTACCTGTAACATGTTTAAGGTCAGTACTACCTTTTGCCATGCAGAGCATGCAATTCGGTTCACCTGTGCACTCTTTCGCTATATGACCCTTGATACCACATTTTCTGCAGTGTTGGGACCTATCGATTTCCGCCTCGCAATATTTCGCCATGTGTCCAAAGTCCAGACATTTAAAGCACTTTGTAACCGACGCTATCTCCCTGAGTCGACATATAGACCAGCCTATCTTAATCTTACCCATGTTAAGTGCTTTTTCTGCAATATCGACTGGGAGGCTAATTTTGGCTGCCTGTGTTCCTCCATACGTTTTCCGGATAGACTTTATTTTAGATTCGTCGATATCTAGAATATCAAGTGCATGTCTGTCTGTCTGTCTGTCTGTCTGTCTGTCTGTCTGTCTGTCTGTCTGTCTGTCTGTCTGTCTGTCTGTCTGTCTGTCTGTCTGTCTGTCTGTCTGTCTGTCTGTCTGTCTGTCTGTCTGTCTGTCTGTCTGTCTGTCTGTCTGTCTGTCTGTCTGTCTGTCTGTCTGCCTGTCTGTCTGTCTGTCTGTCTGTCTGTCTGTCTGTCTGTCTGTCTGTCTGTCTGTCTGTCTGTCTGTCTGTCTGTCTGTCTGTCTGTCTGTCTGTCTGTCTGTCTGTCTGTCTGTCTGTCTGTCTGTCTGTCTGTCTGTCTGTCTGTCTGTCTGTCTGTCTGTCTGTCTGTCTGTCTGTCTGTCTGTCTGTCTGTCTGTCTGTCTGTCTGTCTGTCTGTCTGTCTGTCTGTCTGTCTGTCTGTCTGTCTGTCTGTCTGTCTGTCTGTCTGTCTGTCTGTCTGTCTGTCTGTCTGTCTGTCTGTCTGTCTGTCTGTCTGTCTGTCTGTCTGTCTGTCTGTCTGTCTGTCTGTCTGTCTGTCTGTCTGTCTGTCTGTCTGTCTGTCTGTCTGTCTGTCTGTCTGTCTGTCTGTCTGTCTGTCTGTCTGTCTGTCTGTCTGTCTGTCTGTCTGTCTGTCTGTCTGTCTGTCTGTCTGTCTGTCTGTCTGTCTGTCTGTCTGTCTGTCTGTCTGTCTGTCTGTCTGTCTGTCTGTCTGTCTGTCTGTCTGTCTGTCTGTCTGTCTGTCTGTCTGTCTGTCTGTCTGTCTGTCTGTCTGTCTGTCTGTCTGTCTGTCTGTCTGTCTGTCTGTCTGTCTGTCTGTCTGTCTGTCTGTCTGTCTGTCTGTCTGTCTGTCTGTCTGTCTGTCTGTCTGTCTGTCTGTCTGTCTGTCTGTCTGTCTGTCTGTCTGTCTGTCTGTCTGTCTGTCTGTCTGTCTGTCTGTCTGTCTGTCTGTCTGTCTGTCTGTCTGTCTGTCTGTCTGTCTGTCTGTCTGTCTGTTGTATGGGAGGTACCATGCCCCTTTGTCCAATGGGTCAAATTTTTCCATTTCCTTGTATTGTCATCGAAAATGATTAAGTGTGCAAAATTTGAGCAAAATTGGTTGAGAAAAAAGGTTTCAAAAATTGATTTCAAATTTTGTGGCACACAAACATATATAGAAAGTAACCTTATATAAAGCATGGAATAAAATAGAGAGATTTTTCGAAATATCACAATTTTCGTAATATGGTACTGTGCTTCTATGTAAAGTCGACATCCTTTAATCTGCTGGTAATACCGTGGAATGCACTCGTGGTGGAGGGTATATAAGATTCGGCCCGGCCGAACTTAACGCCTTCTTACTTGTTATCCATCTATTCCCATTTTACCCCTTAAAAGTACGAATTTGGAAAAAATACTTTTATATTATGTATCTACTCAATTAGAGGAATGTACACACCGAATTTCGTGTTTCTAGCTGTTGTCGTTTAATAAAGGGTGTTTTTTATTGGGGTATAGAACTTTAAGTTGGCATCACTTTTTTAACTGGCGGCCATTTTGTCAGCTGTCAAGTGATTAATATTTAGTTTGGTTTGCCATTTCATCATGAACAGGTTGACAAAAGAACAACGCTTGCAAAACGTGCAAATTTATTTCGAAAGTAATGGTTCAGTTCGCGAAGTTCACCATTTTATGGTCGACATAATCGTCCATCAGAGCAATTAATTCGGTTAACCATGGATCGTTTTCGCACTACGTTTACTCTATGTGATAATACGCATCCGCAGAGACGTCGAACAGTGCGCACCGAAGAAACAATTGCCGCTGTAGAGCAAAGTGTTGAAGAGGACCCGAATGAATGGATTCGCCACCGTGCACAGCAATTGGAGCTGCACAGCAATTGGAGAAAGTGGTTGAAAATTGGACCTGTAGAATTGGCTATATTCGAGCCAGCCGCGGCGGCCACATGCCCGAAATCATATTTAAACATTAATGGCATAAAATTATCCTTCCAATAAAGCCAAATTGATGGACATTAAAACGATTTTCTTGTGTTTTATTTCAATTCGAAGTTCTATACCTCAATAAAAAACAACCTATATGTACCATTTTTATCCCTTTTTTGCCCCATTTCACCCCCTACAAATAAGAATCACTTTATGGTGCACGTTTTTGCTATAAGGGGAAAACATGCTTAAATACGCTCAAATATTAGGGATTATTATGGGTATTTTTAGTCCTTGTGAGGGAAAAATTTTTCCCTTTGGGCCGATTTCGCCCCATTTCAATCCCAACCGATCTACGACTATAAGACGCATTTATGGAAAATTTGAACGTTCTAGCTCCTTTCGTTTATATGCTAGCGTGCTTTCAACAGACGGACGGACATGGCTAAATATTCTTAGAATTTTATGACGATCAAGAATATATATACTTTATAGGGTCTCAGGTTTATATTTCAAGGTGTTACAAACGGAATGACAAAGTTAGTATACCCCCATCTTGGAGGTGGAGGGTATAAAAATCCTTCCCGTTTTCACTTTTTCACCGAATTAAATTGTATACGGATAGAAAGTGGAGTGTATCATAGAGTCGACCCCGCCCGGCTTTAACCTTTCCTTACTTGTTTTTATGCCCTCCACCTCCAGGATGGGGGTATATTCACTTTGTCATTCCGTTTGTAACACCTTAAAATATTCATCGGAGACCCCATAAAGTATATATATTCTGGGTCGTGGTAAAATTCTAAGACGATATAGCCATGTCCGTCTGTCCGTCCGTCTGTCCGTCCGTCTGTCTGTCTGTCTGTCTGTCTGTCTGTCTGTCTGTCTGTCTGTCTGTCTGTCTGTCTGTCTGTCTGTCTGTCTGTCTGTCTGTCTGTCTGTCTGTCTGTCTGTCTGTCTGTCTGTCTGTCTGTCTGTCTGTCTGTCTGTCTGTCTGTCTGTCTGTCTGTCTGTCTGTCTGTCTGTCTGTCTGTCTGTCTGTCTGTCTGTCTGTCTGTCTGTCTGTCTGTCTGTCTGTCTGTCTGTCTGTCTGTCTGTCTGTCTGTCTGTCTGTCTGTCTGTCTGTCTGTCTGTCTGTCTGTCTGTCTGTCTGTCTGTCTGTCTGTCTGTCTGTCTGTCTGTCTGTCTGTCTGTCTGTCTGTCTGTCTGTCTGTCTGTCTGTCTGTCTGTCTGTCTGTCTGTCTGTCTGTCTGTCTGTCTGTCTGTCTGTCTGTCTGTCTGTCTGTCTGTCTGTCTGTCTGTCTGTCTGTCTGTCTGTCTGTCTGTCTGTCTGTCTGTCTGTCTGTCTGTCTGTCTGTCACAAGGACTGAAAATACCCCTAATATTTAGAGTATTTCAACATGTTTGTCGAACATAATAGCTTGTATTTACTTGATATTTGCAATTCGCATTCCCTTTATAGCATAAAAGGGCACCATAGAGTGATTTTTATTTGTAGGGTGCGAAATGGGACGAAAAAGGGATAAAAATAGTACCTATCAAACGACAACAGATAGAAACACGAAATTTGGCGTGTACATTCCTCTAATAGAGTAAATACATAATATAAAAGTATTTTTTCTAAATTCGTACTTTTAAGGGATTAAATGGGGATAGAGGGATAAAAATAGTACCAACTTAACGGCTGCACGCAGAATAATGAAATTCGATATATACATTCCTCTGATTGCGTAGACACGGAAAATAAAAGAACTTTCTAAAATTCGTACTTTTTGGGGTTCAAATGGAAAAAGGGGATAAAAATAGTAATTACCAAATGACAGCAGCTGAAATCATGAAATTCGGAATATACATTCCTCTGACTGCGTAGACCGATAACGTTTTTTTCCAAAATTCGTACTTTCAAGGGATACAGTGGCTACAGGGGATAAAAATAGTACCAACTAAACGAATACAGCTGGAATGATGAAATTCAGTGTGTACATCCCTCTAATTGTGTAAATACGTAAAATAAAGTGATTTTAGATAGTCGTACTCTTGAGAGGGCAAATTGGAAAAAGGGGATAAAAATGGTACCAACAAAATGGCCGCTGATAGAATCACGGAATTCGGTGTATACATAGCATAGCCACTTAAAATATTTTTTCTTCCAAATTCGTACTTCATTTTGTTGTTTTTACGACAAAAATGGTAGAATCATGAAGTTTAAAAAATTATACTTCTGAAATTAAAATAGGATGGAAATACAACCAACCAAACGACTGTAGCTGAAAATTTACCTTATGAATTGAAGTATTATATCCATTACATATATATATAATACAAATATTGGTAGCCTTGGCTTATTAATTAAATTTCTTATTTTCATACAGTTTATTTCCTCTTGTAGCTTGGAAGCACCACAAAGAAAATAAATGGGACAAAAAGGGATAAAATATGGTACCAATGATACGACAACAGCTAGAATCATAAAATTCGGTGTGTGCATCCATTTAATTGCATAGACACGTAAAATAGAGGGATTTTTCGAAATACGTATGGGGCGAATGGGGATATCTTTAAAATTTATACTTTTCTTATCACTTTGTCTGTATCTGAAAATGCTTCTTTCTAATAGCGACTGACAATCGCCTAATATTTAGGCATGTTCACTTTCACAATTTCAGCATTTTATTTATATATAGTAGTCGATTTCAAATAGTGCGCATTATAGTTTGAAATAGTAAACAATAATATATAATAATAATATAATATGGTACTGTGCTTCTATGTAAAGTCGACTTCCTTTAATCTGCTGGTAATACTATGGAATGCACTCCGTGGTGGAGGGTATATGCATAAGATTCGGCCCGGCCGAACTTAACGCCTTCTTACTTGTTCAATATATCTTCTTGGGTCTATTGAAACATGGAAAGATGTGACCATGTATGTTTATAAGTGAAATATAATATGTAAAATCTTGGCCAAAATCGGTCAAACATTTGGGAGCAACATTTGTATATATATAAATAAATGTATATTTAAATCTGAACCGATCTTACCCACTTTCACCATAGATGATTTAGTTAGATTATAAGATATTGTGCCAAATTTAAAGAATATCGGGTACAATATGTGGTTTTTAGAGCGGAAAATGTCAAATCGGGAGCGACATTTGTATGGGGACTATATCTAAATCTGAACCGATCTAGCCCGCTTTTGCCACATGTGTTTCTAGCTAGATGATAAGGTATTGAGCCAAATTTGAAGAATATCGGTTACAATATGTGGTTTCTAGAGCGGAAAAAGTCAAATCGGGAGCGACACTTGTATGGGGGCTATATCTAAATCTGAACCGATCTTACCCACTTTCAGCATAGGTGTTTCTATTTGTATTATAAGATGTTGTGCCAAATTTAAAGACTATCGGGTACAATATGTGGTTTTTAGAGCGGAAAATGTCAAATCGGGAGCGACATTTGTATGGGGGCTATATCTAAATCGGAACCGATCTTACCCACTTTCTGCATAGGTGTTTCTAGTTGTATTATAAGATGTTGTGCCCAATTTAAAGACTATCGGGTACAATATGTGGTTTTTAGAGCGGAAAATGTGAAATCGGGAGCGACATTTGTATGGGGGCTATATCTAAATCGGAACCGATCTTACCCACTATCTGCATAGGTGTTTCTAGTTGTATTATAAGATGTTATGCAAAATTTAAAGAATATCGGGTACACTATGTGGTTTTGAGAGCGGAAAATGTCAAATCGGGGGCGACATTTGTATGGGGACTATATCTAAATCGGAACCGATCTTACCCACTATCTGCATAGGTGTTTCTAGTTGTATTATAAGATGTTATGCAAAATTTAAAGAATATCGGGTACACTATGTGGTTTTGAGAGCGGAAAATGTCAAATCGGGGGCGACATTTGTATGGGGACTATATCTAAATCTGAACCGATCTGACCTATTTGTCTTTTTCTGCTCCAGAAGCCACATATTTTAACAGATCCTCATCAAATTAGGCGAAATATCTTTTATTTGTTCTATAAACAGCCATGGCACAAATTGGTCAGATCGGTTCAGATTTACATATAGTTGCCACACAAATTTCACTCCCGATTTAAATTTTTCCACTCTATAAACCACATATTTTAACGGATCTTCTTCAAATCTTTCAAAATATCTCATATTTGAACTGGAAACAGCCATGGTGAAAATGGGTCATCGGTTCAGATTTACATATAGCTCCCATACAAATTTCGGATAGACTTTTCCGCACCAGAAGGCACGAATTTTCACAAAATGAGCTTAACACGTTATTTTTAACTGGATGAACTTATTGTGAAAGTTAGTCACTATATTCCATGTTTGGATATAGCACTGATATAAATATTTCCTATTTGACAAATTGGACCATGTAATATTAGCCTATGATTAGGAAACATACAAAAATTCTTCCCGTTTTCGCGTTTTTACCGAGTTGAATTGAGATGGAGTGTATCATATAGTCGTCCTCGCCCGACTTTAGCCTTTCCTTACTTGCTTGAATTGACGTATTGGTAGCCTTGCCTTATCAGCGTGGTTTGAAATAATTAAAATATTATATTTATTTAAAAATTATTTTTTTATACCCTCCACCTCCAGGATGGGGGTATATTCACTTTGTCATTCCGTTTGTAACACCTTGAAATATTCATCGGAGACCCCATAAAGTATATATATTCTGGGTCGTGGTAAAATTCTAAGACGATATAGCCATGTCCGTCTGTCTGTTGAAAGCACGATAGCGGCCGAACGAAATGAGCTAGGAGGTTCAAATTTTGCCTAAATGTGTCTTATGGTTGTAGATCGGTTGGGATTGAAAGTGGGCGAAATCGGCCCAGAGGGAAAAATTTATCCCTCACAAGGACTGAAAATACCCCTAATATTTAGAGTATTTCAGCATGTTTTTTGAGCATATTAGCTTGTATTTACTTGATATTTGCAATGCGCATTCCCTTTATAGCATAAAAGGGCACCATAGAGTGTTTTTTATTTCTAGGGGGCGAAATGGGACAAAAAGGGATAAAAATGGTACCTATCAAACGACAACAGATAGAAACACGAAATTTGGCGTGTACATTCCTCTAATAGAGTAGATACATAATATAAAATTATTTTTTCTAAATTCGTACATTTAAGGGGTTAAATGGGGATAGAGGGATAAAAATAGTACCAACCTAACGACTGCACCTAGAATAATGAAATTCGATATATACATTCCTCCGATGCGTAGACACATAAAATAAAATAACTTTCCAAAATTCGTACTTTTTAGGGTTCAAATGGAAAAGGGGATAAAAATAGTACCTACCAAATGACCTGAAAAATAAAACGTTTTTTCCAAATTCGTACTTTCAAGGGATACAATGGCTACAGGGGATAAAAATAGTACCAACTAAACGAATACAGCTAGAATGATGAAATTCAGTGTGTACATCACTCTAATTGTGTAGATACGTAAAATAAAGCGATTTTAGATAGTCATACTCTTGAGGGGGCAAAATTGGAAAAAGGGGATAAAAATGGTACCAACAAAATGGCCGCTGATAGAATCATGGAATTCGGTGTATACATTCCTCTGACTACATAGCCACGTAAAATATTTTTTTCCAAATTCGTACTTTATTTTATTGCTTTTACGACAAAAAATGGTAGAATCATGAAGTTGTCTTATACTGAGAGCGTGAGAGATAAGGTATTTTCAAAATTTATACTTTTGAAATTAAAATAGGATGGAAATACAACCAACCAAACGACTGTAGCTGAAAATACACTCTCTATCGCCCAATATTTAGGGTATTTATGATTGCTCCCTTATATTTACTTTAAGAATTGAAGTATTATATACATTATATATATAGGTATTGGCAGCCTTAGCTTATTAATTAAATTTCTTATTTTCATACAGTTAAAATTTCTTGCGGACATTCCTCTTGTAGCTTGGAAGCACCACAAAGAAAATAAAAGTATTAGCGGGCGAAATGGGACAAAAAGGGATAAAATATGGTACCAATGATACGACAACAGCTAGAATCATGAAATTCGGTGTGTACATCTAATTGCATAGACACGTAAAATAGAGGCATTTTTCGAAATTCGTACTTTTAAGGGATATAATTAAAAAGAGGGATAAAAATGGGACCTACCAATCCGCTGAAGTTGAAATCATGAAATTCGGTGTATACATTCTGACTATGAAGACTCGAAAAAGGGTTTTTTCGAAATTTGTACATTTGGGCGGAGAATGGGGCGAATGGGGATATCTTTAAAATTTATACTTTTCTTATCACTTTGTCTGTATCTGGAAATGCTTTTTTCTAATGGCGACTGACAATCGCCTAATATTTAGGCATGTTCACTTTCACAATTTCAGCGTTTTATTTACATATAGTAGTCGATTTTAAACAGTGCGCATTAGTATACATTATAGTTTGAAATAGTAATCAAATATAGTAATATGCATAAACATATCACAATTTACGTAATATGGTACTGTAAATTCGACATCCTTTAATCTGCCGGTAATACTGTGGAATGCACTCCGTGGTGGAGGGTATATAAGATTCGGCCCGGCCGAACTTAACGCCTTCTTACTTGTTAATATTTGTATTTGTTTTGATTTGGCTATATAAAAAAAACAAGTAAGGAAAGGCTAAAGCCGGACGGAGCCGACTATATGATACACTCCACTTTCTATCCAATTACAATTCAATTCTGTAAAAAATGTATGTGTTTGACAAAAAAATTTAAATCGTGTGAGGTCGTGCTGTCTGGAAAACTTTATCGAATATTTCTGTTTGTTTTTTGGATATTCCGCTTAAGTTGGCTATGCAAATTTCCTTGTTGTGAATGTTGTCAGACTTTATGCTTTTGAAATTTTTGGAAAATTTTGGGAATTCGAAAAGTTTTGTTTGGATCTGAAAGACGTAAAATTTTGCTGACGGAAATTGAACATTCTGGAATAGAAGTTTCTTTTTGAGAATTTAATTTTTATGTTTCGGTATGCATATTTTTCCATGCTTTATATAAGGTTACTTTCTATATATGTTTGTGTGCCACAAAATTTGAAATCAATTTTTGAAAGCTTTTTTCTCAACCAATTTTGCTCAAATTTTGCACACTTAATCATTTTCGATGACAATACAAGGAAATGGAAAAATTTGACCAATTGGACAAAGGGGCGTGGTACCTCCCATACAAACCACAAATTAAAAATCTATTATTTCTGCTCCTGATAACGGTATTTAAACAAAATTTGGTACGTCGGTTTGGTGTGCATGTTGTAAGTGCTGCTGCAAATATGGGCGGGATTGTACAAAGGGGCGTGGTACCTCCCATACAAACCACAAATTAAAAATCTATTATTTCTGCTCCTGATAACGGTATTTGAACAAAATTTGGTACGTCGGTTTGGTGTGGATTTTTTAAGTGCTGCTGCAAATATGGGCGGGATTGTACAAAGGGGCGTGGTACCTCCCATACAAACCACAAATTAAAAATCTATTATTTCTGCTCCTGATAACGGTATTTGAACAAAATTTGGTACGTCGGTTTGGTGTGGATTTTTTAAGTGCTGCTGCAAATATGGGCGGGATTGTACAAAGGGGCGTGGTACCTCCCATACAAACCACAAATTAAAAATCAATTATTTCTGCTCCTGATAACGGTATTTGAACAAAATTTGGTACGTCGGTTTGGTGTGCATTTTTTAAGTGCTGCTGCAAATATGAGCGGGAATGGACAAAGGGGCGTGGTACCTCCCATACAAACCACAAATTAAAAATCTATTATTTCTGCTCCTGATAACGGTATTTGAACAAAATTTGGTACGTCGGTTTGGTGTGCATTTTTTAAGTGCTGCTGCAAATATGAGCGGGAATGGACAAAGGGGCGTGGTACCTCCCATACAAACCACAAATTAAAAATCTATTATTTCTGCTCCTGATAACGCAGTAATTTTTCCTTCTACAAAAGATAACTAAAAAAGAATTTCTAGGCCCAATAGAATTCTGCTTGCATAAAGCATGGATTTGAAAAAATAAAAATTTTTTTGATTTACTAGTTATTTTTCTGGATAAACAACGAATTTTTGCTGTTGAGTAAATCCCTATCCGGAGGATTCTGGTTAAAGAATTTCCTGTCACCAGTCTGAGCATCGAAGAAGTATTCTAATTGTGTAATCGAAACTTCAGATATACGTCGTAAATCTGAGTTTCACCGAATCATTATACCCTCCACCTCCAGGGGTATACTAACTTTGTCATTCCGTTTGTAACACCTTGAAATATCGACCTGAGACCATATAAAGTATATATATTCTTGATCGTCATAAAATTCTAAGACGATCTAGCCATGTCCGTCCGTCCGTCTGTCCGTCTGTTGAAAGCACGCTAGCATCTAAACGAAAGGAGCCAGAACGTTCAGATTTTCCATAAATGCGTCTTAAAATCGTAGATCGGTTGGGATTGAAACGGGGCGAAATCGGCCTAAAGGGAAAAATGTTTCCCTCACAAGGACTAAAAATGCCCATAATAATCCCTAATATTTTAGCGTATTTAAGCATGTTTTTTGAATATGTCTGTTTATATCTGCTTGATATTTGGTATGCGCATTTCCCTTATAGCAAAAACGTGCACCATAAAGTGATTATTATTTGTAGGGGGTGAAATGGGACAAAAAAGGGATAAAAATGGTCATATTCAACGACAACAGCTAGAAACACGAAATTTGGGGTGTACATTCCTCTAATTGAGTAGAGACATAATATAAAAGTATTTTTTCCAAATTCGTACTTTTAAGAGGTAAGATGGGAATAGAGGGATAAAATGGTACCAACCAAACGGCTGTACCTAGAATAATGAAATTAGGTGTATACATTCCTCTGATTGCATAGACATGTAAAATACACGGATTTTTCAAAAATCGTACTTTTTGGGGTTAAAATGAAAAAAGGGGATAATAATAGTACCAACCAAATGAGCGCAGCTAGAGTCATGAAATTCGGAGTATACATTCCTTTGACCACATAGACATGAAAAATAAAAGGTTTTTTTCCAAATTCGTACTTTCAATTGATACAATGGGTACGGAGGGATAAAAATGGTACCAACCAAACGGCTGCACCTGGAGCAATGAAATTCGGTGTATACATTCCTCTGATTGCGTAGACACTTAAAATAAACAGATTTTTTGAAATTCGTACTTTTTGGGGTTACATGAAAAAGGGGATATAAATAGTACCAATCAAATGACCGCAGCTAGAGTCATGAAATTCGGAGTATACATTCCTCTGACTGCGTAGACACGGAATATAGAAGAATTTTTCGAAATTCGTACTTTTTGGGGTTAAAATGAAAAAAGGGGATACGAATAGTACCAAACAAATGACCGCAGCTAGAGTCATGAAATTCGGAGTATACATTCCTCTGACTGCGTAGACACGGAAAATAAACGGATTTTTCGAAATTCGTACTTTTAAGGGTTACAATGGTAACCCTTAAAAGCGTGGAAACGTCAAGGGGGTAAAAATGGTACCAACCAAATGGGCGCAGCTGGAATCATTGAATTCGGTGTATACATTCCTCTGACTGCATAGACACGCGTAATAAAAAGTTTTTTTCCAAATTCGTAATTTTTCTTTTACGGCAAAAATTGGTTGAATCATGAAGTTAGGTCATTTGTATATTCATCAATTGTATATTCTACTTTACGGTGATCTGAAACCTAAGCATCATTTTTTGGTGCACTATCCCAGCGCAATTAAAAAATTTGGTCCTCTTAAGTTTGTCTGGGCGATGCGTTTCGAGGCAAAACATAAAGATGCAAAAATATATTTTAATAATATAACATCTCGATTAAATCCTGCCTATACAGCGGCTATGAAAAGTTCTTTTTGTTTTTCAAATTTTTTACAAAAGTATAAAAATGGGTTTCCGCATCCTTTTAACACTGAAACATTTATTACAAAAGACTTAACAAAAGAAGAATATTTTCCTATAATATTGAACTTTGAAAATATTCGGTGTGCATATTTTTATTTTTCTGGATAAACAGCGAATTTTTGCTGTTGAGTAAATCCCTATCCGGAGGATTCTGGATAAAGAATTTCCTGTCACCAGTCTGAGCATCGCCGAAGTATTCTAATTGTGTAATCGAAACTTCAGATATACGTCGTAAATCTGAGCTTCACCGAATAATTATACCCTCCACCTCCAGGATGGGGGTATACTAACTTTGTCATTCCGTTTGTAACACCTTGAAATATCGACCTGAGACCATATAAAGTATATATATTCTTGATCGTCATAAAATTCTAAGACGATCTAGCCATGTCCGTCCGTCTGTCCGTCTGTTGAAAGCACGCTAGCATCTAAACGAAAGGAGCCAGAACGTTCAGATTTTCCATAAATGCGTCTTAAAATCGTAGATCGGTTGGGATTGAAACGGGGCGAAATCGGCCTAAAGGGAAAAATGTTTCCCTCACAAGGACTAAAAATGCCCATAATAATCCCTAATATTTTAGCGTATTTAAGCATGTTTTTTGAATATGTCTGTTTATATCTGCTTGATATTTGGTATGCCCATTTCCCTTATAGTAAAAACGTGCACCATAAAGTGATTATTATTTGTAGGGGGTGAAATGGGACAAAAAAGGGATAAAAATGGTACATATTCAACGACAACAGCTAGAAACACGAAATTCGGGGTGTACATTCCTCTAATTGAGTAGAGACATAATATAAAAGTATTTTTCCAAATTCGTACTTTTAAGAGGTAAGATGGGAATAGAGGGATAAAATGGTACCAACCAAACGGCTGTACCTAGAATAATGAAATTAGGTGTATACATTCCTCTGATTGCATAGACATGTAAAATACACGGATTTTTCAAAATTCGTACTTTTTGGAGTTAAAGTGAAAAAAGGGGATAATAATAGTACCAACCAAATGAGCGCAGCTAGAGTCATGAAATTCGGAGTATA
Source organism: Polietes domitor (assembly GCA_947397865.1). NCBI lineage: Eukaryota > Metazoa > Arthropoda > Insecta > Diptera > Muscidae > Polietes > Polietes domitor. The sequence goes on along the minus strand of OX377619.1, from coordinate 125,008,832 downwards.
CATTCCTTTGACCACATAGACATGAAAAATAAAAGGTTTTTTTCCAAATTCGTACTTTCAATTGATACAATGGGTACGGAGGGATAAAAATGGTACCAACCAAACGGCTGCACCTGGAGCAATGAAATTCGGTGTATACATTCCTCTGATTGCGTAGACACTTAAAATAAACAGATTTTTTGAAATTCATACTTTTTGGGGTTAAATGAAAAAGGGGATATAAATAGTACCAATCAAATGACCGCAGCTAGAGTCATGAAATTCGGACTATACATTCCTCTGACTGCGTAGACACGGAAAATAGAAGAATTTTTCGAAATTCGTACTTTTTGGGGTTAAAATGAAAAAAAGGGGATACGAATAGTACCAAACAAATGACCGCAGCTAGAGTCATGAAATTCGGAGTATACATTCCTCTGACTGCGTAGACACGGAAAATAAACGGATTTTTCGAAATTCGTACTTTTAAGGGTTACAATGGTAACCCTTAATTTTTTGGTGCACTACCCCAGCGCAATTAAAAAATGTGGTCCTCTTAAGTTTGTCTGGGCGATGCGTTTCGATTAAATCCTGCCTATACAGCGGCTATGAAAAGGTCTTTTTGTTTTTCAAATTTTTTACAAAAGTATAAAAATGGGTTTCCGCATCCTTTTAACACTGAAACATTTATTACAAAAGACTTAACAAAAGAAGAATATTTTCCTATAATATTGAACTTTGAAAATATTAACTATCAATCTGTTTATGTTTCGGCTATAATACATTATAAAGGAATAGAGTATAAACAAAATTATTTTTTAGCATCACTGAATGAAATAAATTGTTGTATCTATAAAATCAAACTTTTTATTTACGAAAATGAAATTATTTACGTTCTATGTTATCCTATTGAAATTATTAAATTTGATGAACATTTTCTGTCTTACGAGACTGGTATAACACAAAATTGCCTAAAACTGATTAACATTTCTTATTTTACAACACTGCCTATGAATTTACATCAAATTAACAATGGAAAGACATATGCAAGATTAAAAAGATATGATAAAATAATGACTTATTTTTTAAATTCTTATTATATGTAATGAGTTATTAATGAGTTATATATAAGTATTTCATAAATATAAAATAAATTTAAGTTTGTTTGAATAAAAAAAATTTGGATTAAAAATAATTAAAATAATGTGTTTTCTTTAAAGTTTATTGTGAACACTTTTAAATTACATTTGAAAGTGTTCACTCTTAAATTAAAAGCTAACGCTTCTAGTTTGAGATTGAATATGTTAACTTTAAGTTTAAATACAAACATTTTTGAATTGGGTCAAAAGTGTGAACTTTAAAATCAAAAGTGTTTAAATTGTATTCGAAAATGCGCATATTAAAATGTAAAGTTTTCACTTTAATATTCAAAGTGCTAACATTCATAATTTACATTTTAAAGTGTAAACTTTAAAATTAAATATTTTTCAATACGGCTGGTTTTCATACATGAAAATTCTTAATTTTAAAGTCCCTTGTACTGGATTTAAAGTGAAATTAAAGTGTCTCTTTTCTGAGTGTATGTATACTTGACTTTCTCGGGTGTTAAAAGAAAGATTTATGATATACACGTACACATACATGTTGATTGCTGTGAGTGATAATTCTGAATTTAAATGTTTAGCGAATCCAGAATCGACATCAGGCCTGCTGTCTTTGTTGGAGTTACGTGCTGGTGAGTTTTTGAATAATTTGTTTTATATTGAAATTGTCACTCCCTATGTTAGCATATACATGAAACAGTACATACACTTTTAAAAATTTGGTATTTACATTTTCATTTGATCTTTAACATTTTAATATTTCGTTTTATCCAAATGATTTCATACTGTAAATCAAATTCGTTCTATTATTTAAAAGTTTCATTCAATCTATATTGTAAATTTTAAAATCTAATTCAATTTGCTAATTTAAAACATCGCTTATGTTTCCAAAATGTTACAATTGCTATGTTAAATTAATAACTATGTAAGTTGATATGTTATGAACATTTTCTGTTATCATTTATAACATAGTTTTGGTAACTGTTTGTTAAATTTTTATACACGAATTTAATTTTGTTTAATCTATGTTTTTTTGTTATATTTATTAACAATACTGATGTTATACAATTTAATGATTATTAAAACATGAAGGCAAGTTTGATTATTAAAATGAATTAAGTTTTTTAATTATTCCACGGAAAACTTAGAGTAAGGTTAGCATGATCGTCGTGGGTTATCCAACAGATGGGTTTTGACCGAATGAGGAACATTACATCTGAATCGTCTTCGCTTTTTCATACTTTTTTCCTTTCTTCCTTTTATTTCGTTTCTTTTGTTGTGTGAGTATCATCACTCAGGCTTTATCCTACTTTCCAGGACCAAAGACACCACCCCATTTTTCCTGAGCACGGCCGGTATTAAAGGTCGGGCCGTTACAAAGGATATCTGTATGGGGGTATATTGAAACATGGAGCGGTGTGACCCGCATTCACCATGTATGTTTATATGCGAAATATGATATGTAAAGTTTGGCCAAAAGCGGTTAAACATTTTATATTATATAAACTAGCTGAACCCCCGCCCGCTTCGCCAGGCAAAAAAAAAAAAAAAACAAACGGTAAAATTAAACTCTGCTTTCTTATTAATTGTTGTCCTGATCGGTAATATATGTACCAATTATAATCAAAGTTCTTCCCTGAGACAATAAAGAAATGAATATGTTCCATGGAGAACATTAGTTTACGGCGAATAGTTGAAAAAATGTCAAAATCAAATTGATTTTTTGTTAAGTGTGATTCTCCTCCTTTCCATTACCTAAACAAAAAACTTCATTCGTAAAATGAAATTACATTACATTCAAAACACATAGAAAATCAATCAAATTGTTCACTAATCAAACAACACAAAAACTAAAAAATTAATATAATTTCCGTTTTCTTGACTTAAGTTGGCTGTTGTGCTAAGAAAATCCACAGAAAACGTGTAATTTTACAAAATTCGAATCAAAAATGCCATTTCCCAATACCGTCCATTTCTGGCACAACTACGCAGGTTTATGCTAGATGCACTCACACAAAAGATAAATATTGTAGCTGTCATTGAACTGAATATATTCGATAATAGGCTTTAACTTCGTATGGAAGGTACCACGCCCTTTTTTCCAATATCGCCCATTTTTTGGGCACAGTTACGCACATTGATGCTAGATGCACTTACACAAAATTTCATTTTTTTATCTGCCATAGAACGGCATATATTCGAAAATGGGCTTTAACTTCGTATGGGAGGTGCCACGCCCACATTTCCATTACCGCCCATTTTTGTCACAACTACGCACATTGATGCTAGATGCACTTACACAAAATTACAGCACAATAGGTGTAATTTCGGTTTTAACTTAATATGGGGGTGCCACGCCCACTTTTGCATTACCGCCCATTTTAGACGCAACTACGCACATTGATGCTAGATGCACTTACACAAAATTTTAGCACTATACGTGTCATAGAACTGACAATATTCAATAATAGGTTTTAACTTCGTATGGGAGGTGCCACGCCCACTTTTCCAATACCGCCCATTTTTGGCACAACTATGCACATTGATGCTAGATGCACTTACACAAAATTTCAGCACTCTAGGTGTCATAGAACTGACAATATTCAATAATAGGTTTTAACTTCGTATGGGAGGTGCCACGCCCACTTTTGCATTACCGCCCATTTTAGGCGCAACTACGCACATTGATGCTAGATGCACTTACACAAAATTTGAGCACTATACGTGTCATAGAACTGACACTATTCGATAATATGTTTTAACTTCGTATGGGAGGTGGTACGCCCACTATTCCAATACCGCCCATTTTTGGCAGAACTACGCACATTGATGCTAGATGCACTTACACAAAATTTTAGCACTATACGTGTCATAGAACTGACAATATTCAATAATAGGTTTTAACTTCGTATGGGAGGTGCCACGCCCACTTTTCCAATACCGCCCATTTTTGGCACAACTATGCACATTGATGCTAGATGCACTTACACAAAATTTCAGCACTCTATGTGTCATAGAACTGACAATATTCAATAATAGGTTTTAACTTCGTATGGGAGGTGCCACGCCCACTTTTCCAATACCGCCCATTTTTGGCACAACTATGCACATTGATGCTAGATGCACTTACACAAAATTTCAGCACTCTAGGTGTCACAGAACTGACAATATTCAATAATAGGTTTTAACTTCGTATGGGAGGTGCTACGCCCACTTTTCCAATACCGCCCATTTTTGGCACAACTATGCACATTGATGCTAGATGCACTTACACAAAATTTCAGCACTCTAGGTGTCATAGAACTGACAATATTCAATAATAGGTTTTAACTTCGTATGGGAGGAGCCACGCCCACTTTTCCAATTCCGCCCATTTTTGGCACAACTATGCACATTGATGCTAGATGCACTTACACAAAATTTCAGCACTCTAGGTGTCATAGAACTGACAATATTCAATAATAGGGTTTAGCTTCGTATGGGAGGTGCCACGCCCACTTTTCCAATACCGCCCATTTTTGGCACAACTATTCACATTGATGCTAGATGCACTTACACAAAATTTCAGCACTCTAGGTGTCATAGAACTGACAATATTCAATAATAGGTTTTAACTTCGTATGGGAGGTGCCACGCCCACTTTTTCAATACCGCCCATTTTTGGCACAACTATGCGAATTGATGCTAGATGCTCTTACACAAAATTTCAGCACTCTAGGTGTCATAGAACTGACAATATTCAATAATAGGGTTTAGCTTCGTATGGGAGGTGCCACGCCCACTTTTCCAATACCGCCCATTTTTGGCACAACTATTCACATTGATGCTAGATGCACTTACACAAAATTTCAGCACTCTAGGTGTCATAGAACTGACAATATTCAATAATAGGTTTTAACTTTGTATGGGAGGTGCCACGCCCACTTTTCCAATACCGCCCCTTTTTGACACAACTGTGCAGACTAATAATTAGTGAACCTTCACAAAAATTCAAGACTCTAGCTGCAACAGTATTCTGAATATGCTAATTTATAAAAAACGAATAAATCCCCAAATTGTGTGGGAGGTGCCACGCCCACTGAAAATATCAAAAAATTATATAGCCTATTTTCACCACCGGTTCAGCATGAACATACTGTGAAAATTTCAAGAAGATCGGTTCAGTAGTTTAGGCTGCTATAAGGAACAAACAAACAAACAAACAAACCAACAAACAAACAAACAAACATACAAACACAGATTCATTTTTATATATATAGATATATATAAACTAGCTGAACCCCGCCCGCTTCGCCAGGCAAAAAAAAACAAATGGTAAAATCAGGCATCATATTTATCATTCTCGTGGTCAGTAATATATACGTTCCAATTTTCAGCCTTCTAGCTCAAAAAACACTATTGCCACGCCCACTCCGCCCACAAAATGAAAATCAAAATTTCGGCATCATATTTATCATTCTCGTGGTCAGTAATATATATGTACCAATTTTCAGTCTTCTAGCTCTCAAAAACACTTTTGCCACGCCCACTCCGCCCACAAAATGAAAATCCAAATTTCGGCATCATATTTATCATTCTCGTGGTCAGTAATATATACGTTCCAATTTTCAGCCTTCTAGCTCAAAAAACACTATTGCCACGCCCACTCCGCCCACAAAATGAAAATCAAAATTTCGGCATCATATTTATCATTCTCGTGGTCAGTAATATATATGTACCAATTTTCAGTCTTCTAGCTCTCAAAAACACTTTTGCCACGTCCACTCCGCCCACAAAATGAAAAACCAAATTTCGGTATCATATTTATTATTCTCGTGGTCAGTAATATATATGTACCAATTTTCAGCCTTCTAGCTCTCAAAAACACTATTGCCACGCCCCCTCCGCCCACAAAGCAAATTTTTAAAAATTCTATAGCCCATAGTTCCTTCCAGACCTACATCTATCTGTACTGAAAATTTCAACAACATCGGTTCAGCCGTTTACACGTGATTGCGGAACAAACAAACAGACAGACAGACAGACAGACTTACACTAAGGTTTTATAATATTAATAGGGATATATATATACTAGCTGAACCCCCGCCCGCTTCGCCAGGCAAAAAAAAACCAACGGTAAAATTAAAATCTGCTTTCATATTGATTTTTCTCCAGATCGGTAATATATGTACTAAGGAAATGGATATTTTCCCCGGAGAACGTTATTTTACTGCGAATAATGGAAGAAATGTCAAAAATCAAATTGATTTTTTTGTTAAGTGTGATTCTCCTTTCCATTACCTAAACAAAAAACTTCATTCGTAAGAAGAAATTACATTACATTACATTCAAAACACATAGAAATTCAATCAAATTGTTCACTTATCAAACACAAAAACTAAACAAGTAAGGAAAGGCTAAAGTCGGGCGGGATCGACTATGTGATACACTCCACATTCTATCCGAATACAATTCAATTCGGTAAAAAAGTGAAAACGGAGAGGATTTATATATGTTTCCTAATCATAGGCTAATATGATTTGGACCAATTTGTCAAATCGAGAAGAATATTTGTATCGGGGCTATATCCAAACATGGAATGATGTGACCCACTTACACAATTGGATCTTCCAGTTCAAGTATAAGGTGTTATGCTCAATATGAAGAAATTCTCTGAAAATACGTGGTTTCTGGGTGGAAAAGTCAAGCTGGGAGCGAATATAAATATAAAGCTATATATAAATCTGAACCGATCTGGCCCATTTTCACGATGGGTGTTTCCAGTGGAAACATTAGATATTGCCAAATTTGAAGAAGATCTGTTAAAATATGTGGTATCTAGAGCACTAAAAGTCAAATCGGGAGCGAAATTTGAATGGGAGCTATATATAAATCTGAACCGATCTGACCTATTTTCACCAGAGGTATTCCTAGTTTAAATATAAGATGTTTTGCCAAATTTGAAGACAATCTGATAAAATATATGGTTTCTAGAGCAGAACAAGTCAAATCGGGAGCGAAATTTGAATGGGAGATTTATATAAATCTGAACCGATCTAACACATTTTCACCACTGGTGTTTCTATATGAAATATAATATGTTTTGCCAATTTTGAAAACAATCTAATAAAATATGTGGTTTCTAGAACGGAAAAGGTGATATTCACAAGAGGTGTTCCTAGTTTAAATATAAGATGTTTTGCCAAATTAGAAAACAATCTTATAAAATATATCGTTTCTAGAGCAGAAAAAGTCACATCGGGAGCGAAATTGGAATCGGAGATATATATAAATCTGAACCGATCTAACATATTTTCATCACAGGTGTTTCTAGATGAAATATAATATGTTTTTCAATTTTGAAAACAATCTAATAAAATATGTGGTTTCTAGAACGGAAAAGGTGATATTGGGAGCCAAATTTGTATTGGAGCTATATATAAATCTGAACCGATCTGACCCATTTTCACCACAGGTGTGTCTAGTGGAAACATAAGATATTTTGCCAATTTTGAAGAAAATTCGTTAAAATATGTGGTATCTACAGCAGAAAAAGTCAATTCGAGAGCGAAATTTGAATGGGAGCTATATATAAATCTGAACCGATCTGACCTATTTTCACCACAGGTGTTACTAGTTTAAATAAATTTGAAAACAATCTGATAAAATATATGGTTTCTAGAGCGGAAAAAGTCAAATTGGGAGCGAAATTTGTATGGGGGCTATATATAAATCTGAATCGATCTGACCCATTTTTATCATGGGTGTTTATATTCGAAAAATAAGATGTGCTACCAAATTTGAACCAAATCTGTTAAAATATGTGGTATCCAGCGTGAAAAAGTCGAATCGGGAGTGAAATTCGAATGGGGGCTATATCTAAATCTGAACCGATTTTCTTCTTGTGATTTTTCTTGTGCAAAGTTTCTTTTGGTTCTGGCTACAAGCGACCTGTATCGTGATTACAAGAATAGATGGACGGACAGACAGACGGACATTGTTAAATCGATTCAAAAAGTGATTCTTAGTCGATCGGTATACTTAAGAATGGGTCTATCTCTCTTCCTTTTGGGCGTTACAAACAAATGCACAAAGACATAATACTCTCGTGGAGTGTATAAAAATTAATATAATTTCCGTTTTCTTGACTTAAGGCGGCTTTCTTTCAAATTCCGCCCATTTGTATATTGTCTAAGCAGGTTACAACTAAATTAACTCACATAACAATATAGGAATGTCGGTGTCGAATATACTCAAAAAATGTTTTAATTTCTTATGGGAAGGGTCACGGCCACTTTCCACAAATCTCGGTGTGGAATATACTCTAAATCCGGTTTTAATTTTATATCTATTATCTTTATTTATCTTTGCACAGCTATTAACACTGGATCAACTCACACAAAAATTTCAGCACTCTAGGTGTCATAGTCCATATTCGATAATATGTTTTAACTTCATATGTGAGGTACCACGCCCACTTTCCCAATACCACCTATTATTGGCACAACTACGTAGGTTTATGCTAGATGCACTCACACAAAAGTTAAGTATTGTAGCTGTCATATAACTGAATATATTCGAAAATTGGTTTTAACTTCGTATTGGAGGTGCCACGCCCACTTTTCCAACACCGCCCCTTTTTGCACAGCTATACACATTGAGCTAGATGTACTTTCACAAAATTTCAGCACTCTAGGTGTCATAGAACTGACAATATTCAATAATAGGTATTAACTTCGTATGGGAAGTGCCACGCCCACATTTCTATTACCGTCCATATTTGGCACAGCTACGCGGATTGATGCTAGATGCACTTACACAAAATTACAGCACTCTAGGTGTCATAGAACTGACAATATTCAATAATAGGTTTTAACAATATCGCCCATTTTTGGCACAACTATGCACATTGATGCTAGATGCACTTACACAAAATTTCAACACTCTAGGTGTCATAGAACTGACAATATTCAATAATAGGTTTTAACTTCGTATGGGAGGTGCCACGCCCACTTTTCCAATACCGCCCATTTTTGGCAAAACTGTGCAGACTAATAATTAGTGAACTTTCACAAAAATTCAAGACTCTAGCTGCAATAGTATTCCGAATATGCTAATTAAAAAAAACGAATAAATCCCTAATTTGTGTGGGAGGTGCCACGCCCACTGATAATATCAACAATTATATAGCCTATTTCCCCCACCGGTCCAACATGAACATACTGTGAAAATTTCAAGAAGATCGGTTCAGTAGTTTAGGCTGCTATAAAGAACAAACATACAAACACAGATTCATTTATATATATACTAGCTGAAATTACATTACATTACATTCAAAACACATAGAAATTCAATCAAATTGTTCACTTATCAAACACAAAAACTAAACAAGTAAGGAAAGGCTAAAGTCGGGCGGGATCGACTATGTGATACACTCCACATTCTATCCGAATACAATTCAATTCGGTAAAAAAGTGAAAACGGAGAGGATTTATATATGTTTCCTAATCATAGGCTAATATGATTTGGACCAATTTGTCAAATCGAGAAGAATATTTGTATCGGGGCTATATCCAAACATGGAATGATGTGACCCACTTACACAATTGGATCTTCCAGTTCAAGTATAAGGTGTTATGCTCAATATGAAGAAATTCTCTGAAAATACGTGGTTTCTGGGTGGAAAAGTCAAGCTGGGAGCGAATATAAATATAAAGCTATATATAAATCTGAACCGATCTGGCCCATTTTCACGATGGGTGTTTCCAGTGGAAACATTAGATATTGCCAAATTTGAAGAAGATCTGTTAAAATATGTGGTATCTAGAGCACTAAAAGTCAAATCGGGAGCGAAATTTGAATGGGAGCTATATATAAATCTGAACCGATCTGACCTATTTTCACCAGAGGTATTCCTAGTTTAAATATAAGATGTTTTGCCAAATTTGAAGACAATCTGATAAAATATATGGTTTCTAGAGCAGAACAAGTCAAATCGGGAGCGAAATTTGAATGGGAGATTTATATAAATCTGAACCGATCTAACACATTTTCACCACTGGTGTTTCTATATGAAATATAATATGTTTTGCCAATTTTGAAAACAATCTAATAAAATATGTGGTTTCTAGAACGGAAAAGGTGATATTCACAAGAGGTGTTCCTAGTTTAAATATAAGATGTTTTGCCAAATTAGAAAACAATCTTATAAAATATATCGTTTCTAGAGCAGAAAAAGTCACATCGGGAGCGAAATTGGAATCGGAGATATATATAAATCTGAACCGATCTAACATATTTTCATCACAGGTGTTTCTAGATGAAATATAATATGTTTTGCAATTTTGAAAACAATCTAATAAAATATGTGGTTTCTAGAACGGAAAAGGTGATATTGGGAGCCAAATTTGTATTGGAGCTATATATAAATCTGAACCGATCTGACCCATTTTCACCACAGGTGTGTCTAGTGGAAACATAAGATATTTTGCCAATTTTGAAGAAAATTCGTTAAAATATGTGGTATCTACAGCAGAAAAAGTCAATTCGAGAGCGAAATTTGAATGGGAGCTATATATAAATCTGAACCGATCTGACCTATTTTCACCACAGGTGTTACTAGTTTAAATAAATTTGAAAACAATCTGATAAAATATATGGTTTCTAGAGCGGAAAAAGTCAAATTGGGAGCGAAATTTGTATGGGGGCTATATATAAATCTGAATCGATCTGACCCATTTTTATCATGGGTGTTTATATTCGAAAAATAAGATGTGCTACCAAATTTGAACCAAATCTGTTAAAATATGTGGTATCCAGCGTGAAAAAGTCGAATCGGGAGTGAAATTCGAATGGGGGCTATATCTAAATCTGAACCGATTTTCTTCTTGTGATTTTTCTTGTGCAAAGTTTCTTTTGGTTCTGGCTACAAGCGACCTGTATCGTGATTACAAGAATAGATGGACGGACAGACAGACGGACATTGTTAAATCGATTCAAAAAGTGATTCTTAGTCGATCGGTATACTTAAGAATGGGTCTATCTCTCTTCCTTTTGGGCGTTACAAACAAATGCACAAAGACATAATACTCTCGTGGAGTGTATAAAAATTAATATAATTTCCGTTTTCTTGACTTAAGGCGGCTTTCTTTCAAATTCCGCCCATTTGTATATTGTCTAAGCAGGTTACAACTAAATTAACTCACATAACAATATAGGAATGTCGGTGTCGAATATACTCAAAAAATGTTTTAATTTCTTATGGGAAGGGTCACGGCCACTTTCCACAAATCTCGGTGTGGAATATACTCTAAATCCGGTTTTAATTTTATATCTATTATCTTTATTTATCTTTGCACAGCTATTAACACTGGATCAACTCACACAAAAATTTCAGCACTCTAGGTGTCATAGTCCATATTCGATAATATGTTTTAACTTCATATGTGAGGTACCACGCCCACTTTCCCAATACCACCTATTATTGGCACAACTACGTAGGTTTATGCTAGATGCACTCACACAAAAGTTAAGTATTGTAGCTGTCATATAACTGAATATATTCGAAAATTGGTTTTAACTTCGTATTGGAGGTGCCACGCCCACTTTTCCAACACCGCCCCTTTTTGCACAGCTATACACATTGAGCTAGATGTACTTTCACAAAATTTCAGCACTCTAGGTGTCATAGAACTGACAATATTCAATAATAGGTATTAACTTCGTATGGGAAGTGCCACGCCCACATTTCTATTACCGTCCATATTTGGCACAGCTACGCGGATTGATGCTAGATGCACTTACACAAAATTACAGCACTCTAGGTGTCATAGAACTGACAATATTCAATAATAGGTTTTAACAATATCGCCCATTTTTGGCACAACTATGCACATTGATGCTAGATGCACTTACACAAAATTTCAACACTCTAGGTGTCATAGAACTGACAATATTCAATAATAGGTTTTAACTTCGTATGGGAGGTGCCACGCCCACTTTTCCAATACCGCCCATTTTTGGCAAAACTGTGCAGACTAATAATTAGTGAACTTTCACAAAAATTCAAGACTCTAGCTGCAATAGTATTCCGAATATGCTAATTAAAAAAAAACGAATAAATCCCTAATTTGTGTGGGAGGTGCCACGCCCACTGATAATATCAACAATTATATAGCCTATTTCCCCCACCGGTCCAACATGAACATACTGTGAAAATTTCAAGAAGATCGGTTCAGTAGTTTAGGCTGCTATAAAGAACAAACATACAAACACAGATTCATTTATATATATACTAGCTGAACCCCCGCCCGCTTTGCCAGGCAGAAAAACAGACGGGAATTAAAATCAGGTTTCATATTGTTTTTTCTTGTGATCGGTAATAAATATATGTACCACTTATAATCAAGGTACTTCCCTGAGATACTAAAGAAATGGATATGTTCCATGGAGAATATTGAAGAACATAACTTTAGTTTACGGCGAATAAAGGAAGAAAAGTCAAAAATCAAATTGATTTTAAGTTCAGTGTGATTCTCCTTCATTCCATTACCAAAACAAAAAACTTTCTACGTAAGAAAATAATATAATTTCCGTTTTCTTGACTTAAGTCGGCTTTTCACGAATGAATAATTCTTCTTTTGTAACCTTTCTTTACTATTGTGCTAAGAAAATCCAAAGAAAACATGTAATTTTACAAAATTCAAATCAAAAATGCCCCAATTTTCAAATCCTGCCCATTTGTATATTGTCTAAGCAGGTTACAACTAAATTAACTCACACAACAATACAGGTTTTAATTTCGAATGGGAAGGGTCACAGCCACTTTCCGCCCATCTCTGTGTCGAATATACTCTAAAACAGTTTTTAATTTAGTATGGGAAGGGTCACGACCACTTTCCGTCGATTTTTGCACAACTTTTTACACTGGATCGACTAACCCAAATTTTCAGCACTATAGCTATTGTAGAATTTACAATATTCGATAATAGGTTTTAACTTCGTCTGTGGGGTACCACTATCCCAATACCGCCCATTTTTGACACAGCTACGCAGGTTTATGCTAGATGTACTCACACAAAACTTCAGTATTGTAGCTGTTATAAAACTGAATATATTCAACAAGTAAAAACGGCGTTAAGTTCGGCCGGGCCGAACTTTATATACCCTCTACCATGGATTGCATTCCACAGAGGTTGTCGGTTTTCGTAGAAGTGCAGTAATATTACAGGAAAATATAAATTTAATATAGCCAAACCAAAATAAATACAAATATTGAAAGAATAATTTTATAAATAAATGTAATATTTTAATTATTTCAAACCATTATTTATTTTAAATCAAAAAAAAAAAAATATTCTTATATTTATATTTTCAAAAAGCTTAAATACCATAAATATTGGTAGATAGTGGGTGCTACAGTTGGTTGTATTTCCATTCTATTTTAATTTCAAAAGTACAAATTTTGAAAATCCATTATCAGACGTACATAGTGCAAAATAATCTAACTTCATGATTCAACCATTTTTTGTCGTAAAAGAATTTGGAAAAAACTTTTTATTTTGCGTGTCTATGCAGTCAGAGGAATGTATACAGCGAATTCCATGATTTCAGCTGCGCCCATTTGGTTGATACCATTTTTACCCCCTTGACGTTTCTACGCAATTCGAATTTCATCATTCTAGCTGTAGTCGTTTAGTTGGCACTATTTTTTATCCCTTTGTACCATTGTATCCCTTGAAAGTACGAATTTCGAAAAATTCGTTTATTTTCCGCAGTCAGAGGAATGTATACTCCGAATTGCATGAATCTAGCTGCGGCCATTTGGTTGGTACTATTTGTATCCCCTTTTTCCATTTTAACCCCAAAAAGTACGAATTTCGAAAAATCTGTTTATTTTCCGTGTCTACACAGTCCGAGGAATGTATACTCCGAATTTCATGACTCTAGCTGCGGTGATTTGATTGGTACTATTTTTATCCCCTTTTTTCATTTTAACCCCAAAAAGTACGAATTTTGAAAAATCCGTGTGTTTTACTTGTGTATGCAATCAGAGGAATGTATACACCGAATTTCATTATTCTAGGTACAGCCGTTTGGTTGGTACCATTTTTATCCCTCTATTCCCATTTTACCCCTTAAAAGTACGAATTTGGAAAAAATACTTTTATATTATGTATCTACTCAATTAGAGGAATGTACACACCAAATTTCGTGTTTCTAGCTGTTGTCGTTTAATATGTACCATTTTTATCCCTTTTTTGCCCCATTTCACCCCCTACAAATAAGAATCACTTTATGGTGCACTTTTTTGCTGTAGGGGGAATGTGCATACCAAATATCAAGCAAATATAAACAGACATATTCAAAAACATGCTTAAATACGCTAAAATATTAGGGATTATTATGGGTATTTTTAGTCCTTGTGTGGGAAAAATTTTTCCCTTTGGGCCGATTTCGCCCCATTTCAATTCCAACCAATCTACAACTATAAGACGCATTTATGGAAAATTTGAACGTTCTAGCTCCTTTCGCTTAGATGCTAGCGTGCTTTCAACAGACGGACAGACGGACGGACGGACGGACATGGCTAGATCGTCTTAGAATTTTATGACGATCAAGAATATATATACTTTATAGGGTCTCAGGTCGATATTTCAAGGTGTTACAAACGGAATGACAAAGTTAGTATACCCCCATCCTGGAGGTGGAGGGTATAATAATAGGTTTTAACTTTTAACGCCCACTTTTCCAATACCGGCAATTTTTGGCACAACTACGCATATTGATTCTAGATGCACTCACACAAAATTGCAGTATTGTATCTGTCATACAACTGAATATATTCTAAATTGGGATAAAACTTCGTATGTGAGGTGCCACGCCCACTATTTCAATATTGCCCATTTTGGCACAACTACCCACATTGACGCTAAATGCACTTACACACTAAGTGTCAAGGAACTGACAATATTCAATAACAGGTATTAACTTCGTATGTGAGGTGCCACGCCCACTTTTTCAATACCGCCCATTTTAGGCACAACTACCCACATTGATGCTAGATGCACTTACAAAAAATTTCAACACTCTAGGTGGCATAGAACTGTCAATATTCAATAATAATAGGTTTAACGTCGTATGTGAGGTGCCACGCCCACGGGTGCAATACCGCCCATTTTTGTCAGAACTGTGCAGACTAACAATTAGTGAACATTCACAAAAATTCAAGACTCTAGCTGCAACAGTACTCCGAATATGCTAATTTTAAAAAACGAATAAATTCCCAATTTGTGTGGGATGTGCCACGCCCACTGAAAATATCAAAAATTTATATAGCCTATTTTCACCACCGGTTCAGCATGAACATACTGTGAAAATTTCAGGAAGATCGGTGCAGTAGTTTAGGCTGCTATAAATAACAAACAAACCCACAAACTTACAAACACAGATTCATTTTTATACCCTCCACCTTCAGGTTGGGGGTATACTAACTTTGTCATTCCGTTTGTTATACCCTCCACCTCCAGGATGGGGGTATACTAATTTTGTCATTCCGTTTGTAACATCTTGAAATATCGACCTGAGACCCTATAAAGTATATATATATTCTTGATCGTCATAAAATTCTAAGACGATCTAGCCATGTCCGTCCGTCCGTCTGTTGAAAGCACGCTAGCATCGAAACGAAAGGAGCTGGAACGTTCAAATTTTCCATAAATGCGTCTTATAGTCGTAGATCGGTTGAGATTGAAACGGGGCGAAATCGGCAAAAAGGGAAAAATTTTTCCCTCACAAGGACTAAAAATACCCATAATCCCTATCCCTATCCCTATTAATATTACAAAATTGCAGTATTGTATCTGTCATACAACTGAATATATTCTAAAATGGGATAAAACTTCGTATGTGAGGTGCCACGCCCACTATTTCAATATTGCCCATTTTGGCACAACTACCCACATTGACGCTAAATGCACTTACACACTAAGTGTCAAGGAACTGACAATATTCAATAACAGGTATTAACTTCGTATGTGAGGTGCCACGCCCACTTTTTCAATACCGCCCATTTTTGGCACAACTACCCACATTGATGCTAGATGCACTTACAAAAAATTTCAACACTCTAGGTGGCATAGAACTGTCAATATTCAATAATAATAGGTTTAACGTCGTATGTGAGGTGCCACGCCCACTGGTGCAATACCGCCCATTTTTGTCACAACTGTGCAGACTAACAATTAGTGAACATTCACAAAAATTCAAGACTCTAGCTGCAACAGTACTCCGAATATGCTAATTTTAAACTAGTAAATCAAAAAAAAAAATCTTTTTTCAAATCCATGCTTTATGCAAGCAGAATTCTATTGGGCCTAGAAATTATTTTTTAGTTATCTTTTGTAGAAGGAAAAATTACTGTTACGTTTTTAAATATTTTTTTTATTAATTCATTAATTTGTGGTTTGTATGGGAGGTACCACGCCCCTTTGTACAATCCCGCCCATATTTGCAGCAGCACTTAAAAAATCCACACCAAACCGACGTACCAAATTTTGTTCAAATACCGTTATCAGGAGCAGAAATAATAGATTTTTAATTTGTGGTTTGTATGGGAGGTACCACGCCCCTTTGTCCAATTGGTCAAATTTTTCCATTTCCTTGTATTGTCATCGAAAATGATTAAGTGTGCAAAATTTGAGCAAAATTGGTTGAGAAAAAAGCTTTCAAAAATTGATTTCAAATTTTGTGGCACACAAACATATATAGAAAGTAACCTTATATAAAGCATGGAAAAACGAATAAATTCCCAATTTGTGTGGGATGTGCCACGCCCACTGAAAATATCAAAAATTTATATAGCCTATTTTCACCACCGGTTCAGCATGAACATACTGTGAAAATTTCAGGAAGATCGGTGCAATAGTTTGAGCTGCTATAAATAACAAACAAACCCACAAACTTACAAACACAGATTCATTTTTATACCCTCCACCTTCAGGTTGGGGGTATACTAACTTTGTCATTCCGTTTGTTATACCCTCCACCTCCAGGATGGGGGTATACTAATTTTGTCATTCCGTTTGTAACACCTTGAAATATCGACCTGAGACCCTATAAAGTATATATATATTCTTGATCGTCATAAAATTCTAAGACGATCTAGCCATGTCCGTCCGTCCGTCTGTTGAAAGCACGCTAGCATCGAAACGAAAGGAGCTGGAACGTTCAAATTTTCCATAAATGCGTCTTATAGTCGTAGATCGGTTGGGATTGAAACGGGGCGAAATCGGCAAAAAGGGGAAAATTTTTCCCTCACAAGGACTAAAAATACCCATAATCCCTATCCCTATTATTTCCCTATTAATATTATAAAGTGTTTTTGAGAGGTAGTAGGCTGAAAATTGGTACATATATATTACTGACCACAATAAATATCAATTTTTGAGAGCTAGAAGGCTGAAAATTGGTACATATATTTTACTGACCACGAGAATGATAAATATGATGCCGAAATTTGGATTTTCATTTTGTGGGCGGAGTGGGCGTGGCAATAGTGTTTTTCAGAGCTAGAAGGCTGAAAATTGGAACGTATATATTACTGACCACGAGAATGATAAATATGATGCCGAAATTGGGATTTTCGTTTTGTGGGCGGAGTGGGCGTGGCAATAGTGTTCTTTGAGCTAGAAGGCTGAAAATTGGTACACATATATACTGACCACGAGAAAGATCAATTTGATGCCGAAATTTGGATTTTCGTTTTGTGGGCGAAATAAGCGTGAAAAAAGCGTTTTTGAGAGCTAGAAGGCTGAAAATTCGAACGTATATATTACTGACCACGATAAAAATCAATATGAAGTCAGATTTTTATTTTACCATTTGTCTTTTTTTTGCCTGGCGAAGCGGGCGGGGTTCAGCTAGTTAATATTATAAAACCTTAGTGTAAGTCTGTCTGTCTGTCTGTCTGTTTGTTTGTTCCGCAATCACGTGTAAACGGCTGAACCGATGTTGTTGAAATTTTCAGTACAGATAGATGTAGGTCTGGAAGGAACTATAGGCTATAGAATTTTTAAAAATTTGCTCTGTGGGCGGAGTGGGCGTGGCAAAAGTGTTTTTGAGAGCTAGAAGACTGAAAGTTGGAACATATATATTACTGACCACGAGAATGATAAATATGATGCCGAAATTTTGATTTTCATTTTGTGGGCGGAGTGGGCGTGGCAATAGTGTTTTTTTGAGCTAGAAGGCTGAAAATTGGAACGTATATATTACTGACCACGAGAATGATAAATATGATGCCGACATTTGGATATTCATTTTGTTTACGGAGGGGGCGTGGCAAAAGTGTTTTTGAGAGCTAGAAGGCTGAAAATTGGTACATATATATTACAGACCACGAGAATGATAAATATGATGCCGAAATTTGGATTTTCGTTTTGTGGATTTCGTTTTGTTTGAGAGCTAAAAGACTGAAAATTGGAACGTATTACTGATCATGAGAAAGACGATTTTTTGAGAGCTACAAGGCTGAAAATTTATACATACAGTGGCCGACAAAAGTCAACATACGACCCACGTTTTTGCGATTTAGCGAGTTCCAAAACATATTTGAAAAAAGTAATGGTGCGGTTTTGTTTGAAATCGTGTTTTATTCATATAACAATAACAAAATGCATTACTTCAATATAAACACAAAAGATATTAACAGAATACGCAGAAAAACCTTGACAAAAGTCTACATACGATTTGAGGTGAGACATAAAAAATGCAATTTAACGTGACAAAATAATACTATTATATAATTTAATATTTTGTTGGTCCACCATGAGCATCTACAGCAGCCAGCAATCGTCTGGGCATTGATGCAACTAAGTTTTCCAATTCCGCAGGTGATATTTGTCGCCATTCCTCTTCCAGCTTGTTTTTTAGCGTTTGGGCGCTAGTTATGTGATGTTTTCGGATCCTGCGTTGCAGAATCTCCCACACATGTTCAATAATATTCAGGTCGGGGCTTTGTGGCGGCGAATAAAGTTGTCTTGAGCCTTGGTAAATCAGCCAATCTTTAACAAATTGGGCTGTGTGCTTCGGATCGTTATCTTGTTGGAAAATCCAGCGCTCTCCGAGGTTTAAATTATCGACCGATGCCTTCAGATTTTGTTCCAATATGGATTTATATTGATAGCGATCCATGTTACCCTCAATAAACGCAAGATTTCCAACTCCAGACGCCGCGACGGCACCCCAAACCATTACGTTGCCACCACCATGCTTTACCGTAGCAAGTAAATTCTTCGGATTCATTGCCGTATTCGCTTTTCTCCATACTTTGGCTCTCCCGTCACTTCCAAATATATTATACTTCGACTCGTCCGTAAATAAAACCCGCTTCCAGAAGTCTAATCCCTTGTCCAAGTGTTGCTGGGCGAATTCAAGGTGAAGCTTACGATTCTTTTCACTTATAAGAGGTTTTTTGCGTGGCGTTCTGCTTCGGAAACCATTATTATTCAGACTTCTTTGAATTGTTCTTGGATGTACAATTGTATCCGACCTTTCTGCGAGTTGTTTGGACAACATTGTAGCATTCACTTTCGGGGTTTCATTAACTTCTTTTAAAATAAAGCTTTCATCTCGTCGACTAAGTTTTTTTGGACGCCCACTTCTGGGCTTATTTTCAACAGTACCCGTATTTTCGAAGTTTTTGCATATAGTTTGGACAGTTGATTTACTTAAATTAACCATTTTAACTATTTCGCCTAAAGATTTCCTTTCGTTTCTGCATTTTATTACTAAATTTCGAATATCAGTTGCAATTTCTTTACGAGAAGCCATTTTCGCGGACTAATGTTTCTTGGATTATATTTATTTAAAGAAGAGCAAGCACAAGACAAATGACAATACAAATTTCGTCAATTCTCCTATAAAGTACATTATAAAAAATGACGTAAAGCATGGGATGCTATGTCGTATGTAGACTTTTGTCAAGGTATTTTTTGTTTATTTTGCCAATATCTTTTAAGTTTATATTGAAGTAAAGCATTTTGTTATTGTTATATTTCAAACAAAACCGCATCATTACTTTTTTCAAATATTTTTTGGAACTCGCTAAAACGCAAAAATGTGGGTCGTATGTTGACTTTTGTCGGCCATTGTATGTATGTATTACTGACAACGAGAAAGATAAATATGATGCCGAAATTTGGTTTTACCTATCGTGGTCGGTGGGGACGTGGTAAAAGCTAGAAGGCTGAATAGCTAGAAGACTGAAAATTGGAACGTATATATTACTGATCATGAGAAAGATGAATTTGAAGGCGTATTTTGGATTTTCGTGTTGTGGGCGGAGTGGGCGTGGCAATAGTGTTCTTTGAGCTAGAAGGCTGAAAAATGGAATGTATATATTACTGACCACGATAAAGATCAATTTGATGCCGAAATTTGGATTTTCTTTTTGTGGGCGGATTGGGCGTGGCAAAAGTGTTTTTGAGAGCTAGATGGCTGAAAATTGGTAGATATATATTACTGACCACGAGAATGATAAATATGATACCGAAATTTGGATTTTCATTTTGTGGGCGGAGTGGGCGTGGCAATAGTGTTATTGGAGCTAGAAGGCTGAAAAATGGAATGTATATAGTACTGACCAGGAAAAAGATCAAGTTGATGCCGAAATTTGGATTTTCGTTTTGTGGGCGGAGTGGGCGTGGCAAAAGTGTTTTTGAGAGGTAGTAGGCTGAAAATTGGTACATATATATTACTGACCACGAGAATGTGCGTGAAGATAAATTCCGAATTTAACTAGCAGAGACACAAAACCACCCATGTTAACAGTGGGCTGTTAATGGGTTAACAGAGCTATGTTAATCTTGATAGTGGATGATAATATATACACAAAATCGGATCGGGAGAAGATATATTATCGAAATTCAAAATCTGAATGGAAAACATATCAATCTCGACATATAGAGAGAGAAAATATTAAATTTTGTATAGCATATTTGTGTTTTTTCAACATAAAATTTTTTTATTAATTTTTAACGTAGTGGATAAACGGCAAAGTCTGGGTCCATGACTTGGGTACCAAAAAATAGGTCTTCCCAATGACCTTTCAGAATATATAACACACGTTTCCCAAAACAATTTTGTATTATGAAAATACTCTGTTGCAAGTATAAATTCTGTTTTTATTAAAATATATGACCCCAGTGTGCGCAAACCGCTAGGTCTGGGTCCATGACGTGGGTACCAAAAAATAGGCCTTCCAATGAGCTTTCAGAATATATATCCCATGTTTCCCAAAACAATTTTGTATTATGAAAATACTCTGTTGCAAGTCTAAATTCTGTTTTTATTAAAATATATGACCCCACTGTGCGCAAACCGCTAGGTCTGGGTCCATGACGTGGGTACCAAAAAATAGGCCTTCCAATGAGCTTTCAGAATATATATCTCATGTTTCCCAAAACAATTTTGTATTATGAAAATACTCTGTTGCAAGTCTAAATTCTGTTTTTATTAAAATATATGACCCCACTGTGCGCAAACCACTAGGTCTGGGTCCATGACGTGGGTACCAAAAAATAGGTCTTCCAATGAGCTTTCAGAAAATATAACACACGTTTCCCAAAGCAATTTTGAAATTACGAAAATACTCTGTTGCAAGTATAAATTCAGTTTTTATTCAAATATATGACCCCACTGTGCGCAAACCGCTAGGTCTGGGTCCATGACTTGGGTACCAAAAAATAGGTCTTCCCAATGACCTTTCAGAATATATATCCCACGTTTACCAAAACAATTTTGTATTATGAAAATACTCTGTTGCAAGTATAAATTCTGTTTTTATTAAAATATATGACCCCACTGTGCGCAAACCGCTAGGTCCTTCCAATGAGCTTTCAGAATATATATCCCATGTTTCCCAAAACAATTTTGTATTATGAAAATACTCTGTTGCAAGTCTAAATTCTGTTTTTATTAAAATATATGACCCCACTGTGCGCAAACCGCTAGCTCTGGGTCCATGACTCAGGTACCAAAAAATAGGTCTTCCAATGAGCTTTCAGAAAATATAACCCTCGTTTCCCAAAGCAATTTTGTATTATGACAATACTCTGTTACAAGTCTAAATTCTGTTTTTATTAAAATATATGACCCCACTGTGCGCAAACCGCTAGGTCTGGGTCCATGACTCGGGTACCAAAAAATAGGTCTTATAATGAGCTTTCAGAAAATATAACCCACGTTTCCCAAAACAATTTTGTATTATGAAAATACTCTGTTGAAAGTATAAATTCTGTTTTTATTAAAATATATGACCCCACTGTGCGCAAACCGCTAGGTCCTTCCAATGAGCTTTCAGAATATATATCCCATGTTTCCCAAAACAATTTTGTATTATGAAAATACTCTGTTGCAAGTCTAAATTCTGTTTTTATTAAAATATATGACCGCACTGTGCGCAAACCGCTAGGTCTGGGTCCATGACTCAGGTACCAAAAAATAGGCCTTATAATGAGCTTTCAGAAAATATAACCCACGTTTCCCAAATCAATTTTGTATTATGACAAAACTCTGTTACAAGTCTAAATTCTGTTTTTATTAAAATATATGACCCCACTGTGCGCAAACTGCTAGGTCTGGGTCCATGGCTCGGGTACCAAAAAATAGGTCTTCCAATGAGCTTTCAGAAAATATAACCCACGTTTCCCAAAGCAATTTTGTTTTACGAAAATACTCTGTTGCAAGTATAAATTCTGTTTTTATTAAAATATATGACCCCACTGTGCGCAAACCGCTAGGTTTGGGTCCATGACTTGGGTACCAAACTAGTAAATCAAAAAATTTTTTTTTTTCAAATCCATGCTTTATGCAAGCAGAATTCTATTGGGCCTAGAAATTCTTTTTTAGTTATCTTTTGTAGAAGGAAAAATTACTGCGTTATCAGGAGCTGAAATAATAGATTTTTAATTTGTGGTTTGTATGGGAGGTACCACGCCCCTTTGTCCATTCCCGCTCATATTTGCAGCAGCACTTAAAAAATGCACACCAAACCGACGTACCAAATTTTGTTCAAATACCGTTATCAGGAGCAGAAATAATAGATTTTTAATTTGTGGTTTGTATGGGAGGTACCACGCCCCTTTGTACAATCCCGCCCATATTTGCAGCAGCACTTAAAAAATCCACACCAAACCGACGTACCAAATTTTGTTCAAATACCGTTATCAGGAGCAGAAATAATAGATTTTTAATTTGTGGTTTGTATGGGAGGTACCACGCCCCTTTGTACAATCCCGCCCATATTTGCAGCATCACTTACAACATGCACACCAAACCGACGTACCAAATTTTGTTTAAATACCGTTATCAGGAGCAGAAATAATAGATTTTTAATTTGTGGTTTGTATGAGGGGTACCACGCCCCTTTGTCCAATTGGTCAATTTTTTCCATTTCCTTGTATTGTCATCGAAAATGATTAAGTGTGCAAAATTTGAGCAAAATTGGTTGAGAAAAAAGCTTTCAAAAATTGATTTCAAATTTTGTGGCACACAAACATATATAGAAAGTAACCTTATATAAAGCATGGAAAAATAGGTCTTCCCAATGACCTTTCAGAATATATAACCCACGTTTCCCAAAACAATTTTGTATTATGAAAATACTCTGTTGCAAGTATAAATTCTGTTTTTATTAAAATATATGACCCCACTGTGCGCAAACCGCTAGGTCTGGGTCCATAACGTGGGTACCAAAAAATAGGTCTTCCAATGAGCTTTCAGAAAATATAACCCACGTTTCCCAAAACAATTTTGTATTATGAAAATACTCTGTTGAAAGTATAAATTCTGTTTTTATTAAAATATATGACCCCACTGTGCGCAAACCGCTAGGTCCTTCCAATGAGCTTTCAGAAAATATAACCCTCGTTTCCCAAAGCAATTTTGTATTATGACAATACTCTGTTACAAGTCTAAATTCTGTTTTTATTAAAATATATGACCCCACTGTGCGCAAACCGCTAGGTCTGGGTCCATGACTCGGGTACCAAAAAATAGGCCTTATAATGAGCTTTCAGAAAATATAACCCACGTTTCCCAAAGCAATTTTGTATTATGACAAAACTCTGTTACAAGTCTAAATTCTGTTTTTATTAAAATATATGACCCCACTGTGCGCAAACTGCTAGGTCTGGGTCCATGGCTCGGGTACCAAAAAATAGGTCTTCCAATGAGCTTTCAGAAAATATAACCCACGTTTCCCAAAGCAATTTTGTTTTACGAAAATACTCTGTTGCAAGTATAAATTCTGTTTTTATTAAAATATATGACCCCACTGTGCGCAAACCGCTAGGTTTGGGTCCATGACTTGGGTACCAAAAAATAGGTCTTCCAATGAGCTTTCAGAAAATATAACCCACGTTTCCCAAAGCAATTTTGTATTACGAAAATACTCTTGGGTACCAAAAAATAGGTCTTCCCAATGACCTTTTAGAATATATAACCCACGTTTCCCAAAACAATTTTGTATTATGAAAATACTCTGTTGCAAGTATAAATTCTGTTTTTATTAAAATATATGACCCCACTGTGCGCAAACCGATCTGGGTCCATGACAAGGGTACCAAAAAATAGGCCTTCCAATGAGCTTTCAGAATATATATACCATGTTTCCCAAAACAATTTTGTATTATGAAAATACTCTGTTGCAAGTCTAAATTCTGTTTTTATTAATATATATGACCCCACTGTGCGCAAACCGCTAGGTCTGGGTCCATGACGTGGGTACCAAAAAATAGGCCTTCCAATGAGCTTTCAGAATCTTTATCCCATGTTTCCCAAAACAATTTTGTATTATGAAAATACTCTGTTGCAAGTCTAAATTCTGTTTTTATTAAAATATATGACCCCACTGTGCGCAAACCGCTAGGTCTGGGTCCATGACGTGGGTACCAAAAAAATAGGTCTTCCAATGAGCTTTCAGAAAATATAACCCACGTTTCCCAAAGCAATTTTGTATTACGAAAATACTCTGTTGCAAGTATAAATTCTGTTTTTATTAAAATATATGACCCCACTGTGCGCAAACCGCTAGGTCCTTCCAATGAGCTTTCAGAATATATATCCCATGTTTCCCAAAACAATTTTGTATTATGAAAATACTCTGTTGCAAGTCTAAATTCTGTTTTTATTAAAATATATGACCCCACTGTGCGCAAACCGCTAGGTCTGGGTCCATGACTCAGGTACCAAAAAATAGGTCTTCCAATGAGCTTTCAGAAAATATAACCCTCGTTTCCCAAAGCAATTTTGTATTATGACAATACTCTGTTACAAGTCTAAATTCTGTTTTTATTAAAATATATGACCCCACTGTGCGCAAACCGCTAGGTCTGGGTCCATGACTCGGGTACCAAAAAATAGGCCTTATAATGAGCTTTCAGAAAATATAACCCACGTTTCCCAAAGCAATTTTGTATTATGACAAAACTCAGTTACAAGTCTAAATTCTGTTTTTATTAAAATATATGACCCCACTGTGCGCAAACTGCTAGGTCTGGGTCCATGGCTCGGGTACCAAAAAATAGGTCTTCCAATGAGCTTTCAGAAAATATAACCCACGTTTCCCAAAGCAATTTTGTTTTACGAAAATACTCTGTTGCAAGTATAAATTCTGTTTTTATTAAAATATATGACCCCACTGTGCGCAAACCGCTAGGTTTGGGTCCATGACTTGGGTACCAAAAAATAGGTCTTCCAATGAGCTTTCAGAATATATATACCATGTTTCCCAAAGCAATTTTGTATTACGAAAATACTCTTGGGTACCAAAAAATAGGTCTTCCCAATGACCTTTTAGAATATATAACCCACGTTTCCCAAAACAATTTTGTATTATGAAAATACTCTGTTGCAAGTATAAATTCTGTTTTTATTAAAATATATGACCCCACTGTGCGCAAACCGATCTGGGTCCATGACAAGGGTACCAAAAAATAGGCCTTCCAATGAGCTTTCAGAATATATATACCATGTTTCCCAAAACAATTTTGTATTATGAAAATACTCTGTTGCAAGTCTAAATTCTGTTTTTATTAATATATATGACCCCACTGTGCGCAAACCGCTAGGTCTGGGTCCATGACGTGGGTACCAAAAAATAGGCCTTCCAATGAGCTTTCAGAATCTTTATCCCATGTTTCCCAAAACAATTTTGTATTATGAAAATACTCTGTTGCAAGTCTAAATTCTGTTTTTATTAAAATATATGACCCCACTGTGCGCAAACCGCTAGGTCTGGGTCCATGACGTGGGTACCAAAAAATAGGTCTTCCAATGAGCTTTCAGAAAATATAACCCACGTTTCCCAAAGCAATTTTGTATTACGAAAATACTCTGTTGCAAGTATAAATTCTGTTTTTATTAAAATATATGACCCCACTGTGCGCAAACCGCTAGGTCTGGGTCCATGACGTGGGTACCAAAAAATAGGCCTTCCAATGAGCTTTCAGAAAATATAACCCTCGTTTCCCAAAGCAATTTTGTATTATGACAATACTCTGTTACAAGTCTAAATTCTGTTTTTATTAAAATATATGACCCCACTGTGCGCAAACCGCTAGGTCTGGGTCCATGACTAGGGTACCTAAAAATAGGTCTTTTAATGAGCTTTCAGAAAATATAACCCACGTTCCCCAAAACAATTTTGTATTATGAAAATACTCTGTTGAAAGTATAAATTCTGTTTTTATTAAAATATATGACCCCACTGTGCGCAAACTGCTAGGTCTGGGTCCATGGCTCGGGTACCAAAAAATAGGTCTTCCAATGAGCTTTCAGAAAATATAACCCACGTTTCCCAAAGCAATTTTGTTTTACGAAAATACTCTGTTGCAAGTATAAATTCTGTTTTTATTAAAATATATGACCCCACTGTGCGCAAACCGCTAGGTTTGGGTCCATGACTTGGGTACCAAAAAATAGGTCTTCCAATGAGCTTTCAGAATATATATACCATGTTTCCCAAAGCAATTTTGTATTACGAAAATACTCTTGGGTACCAAAAAATAGGTCTTCCCAATGACCTTTTAGAATATATAACCCACGTTTCCCAAAACAATTTTGTATTATGAAAATACTCTGTTGCAAGTATAAATTCTGTTTTTATTAAAATATATGACCCCACTGTGCGCAAACCGATCTGGGTCCATGACAAGGGTACCAAAAAATAGGCCTTCCAATGAGCTTTCAGAATATATATACCATGTTTCCCAAAACAATTTTGTATTATGAAAATACTCTGTTGCAAGTCTAAATTCTGTTTTTATTAATATATATGACCCCACTGTGCGCAAACCGCTAGGTCTGGGTCCATGACGTGGGTACCAAAAAATAGGCCTTCCAATGAGCTTTCAGAATCTTTATCCCATGTTTCCCAAAACAATTTTGTATTATGAAAATACTCTGTTGCAAGTCTAAATTCTGTTTTTATTAAAATATATGACCCCACTGTGCGCAAACCGCTAGGTCTGGGTCCATGACGTGGGTACCAAAAAATAGGTCTTCCAATGAGCTTTCAGAAAATATAACCCACGTTTCCCAAAGCAATTTTGTATTACGAAAATACTCTGTTGCAAGTATAAATTCTGTTTTTATTAAAATATATGACCCCACTGTGCGCAAACCGCTAGGTCTGGGTCCATGACGTGGGTACCAAAAAATAGGCCTTCCAATGAGCTTTCAGAAAATATAACCCTCGTTTCCCAAAGCAATTTTGTATTATGACAATACTCTGTTACAAGTCTAAATTCTGTTTTTATTAAAATATATGACCCCACTGTGCGCAAACCGCTAGGTCTGGGTCCATGACTAGGGTACCTAAAAATAGGTCTTTTAATGAGCTTTCAGAAAATATAACCCACGTTCCCCAAAACAATTTTGTATTATGAAAATACTCTGTTGAAAGTATAAATTCTGTTTTTATTAAAATATATGACCCCACTGTGCGCAAACCGCTAGGTCTGGGTCCATGACTCGGGTACCTAAAAATAGGTCTTTTAATGAGCTTTCAGAAAATATAACCCACGTTTCCCAAAACAATTTTGTATTATGAAAATACTCTGTTGAAAGTATAAATTCTGTTTTTATTAAAATATAAGACCCCACTGTGCGCAAACCGCTAGGTCCTTCCAATGAGCTTTCAGAATATATATCCCATGTTTCCCAAAACAATTTTGTATTATGAAAATACTCTGTTGCAAGTCTAAATTCTGTTTTTATTAAATATATGACCCCACTGTGCGCAAACCGCTAGGTCTGGGTCCATGACTCAGGTACCAAAAAATAGGTCTTCCAATGAGCTTTCAGAAAATATAACCCTCGTTTCCCAAAGCAAGTTTGTATTATGACAATACTCTGTTACAAGTCTAAATTCTGTTTTTATTAAAATATATGACCCCACTGTGCGCAAACCGCTAGGTCTGGGTCCATGACTCGGGTACCAAAGAATAGGTCTTATGATGAGCTTTCAGAAAATATAACCCACGTTTCCCAAAGCAATTTTGTATTATGACAAAACTCTGTTACAATTCTAAATTCTGTTTTTATTAAAATATATGACCCCACTGTGCGCAAACTGCTAGGTCTGGGTCCATGGCTCGGGTACCAAAAAATAGGTCTTCCAATGAGCTTTCAGAAAATATAACCCACGTTTCCCAAAGCAATTTTGTTTTACGAAAATACTCTGTTGCAAGTATAAATTCTGTTTTTATTAAAATATATGACCCCACTGTGCGCAAACCGCTAGGTCTGGGTCCATGACTTGGGTACCAAAAAGTAGGTCTTCCCAATGACCTTTCAGAAAATATAACCCACGTTTCCCAAAACAATTTTGTATTATGAAAATACTCTGTTGCAAGTATAAATTCTGTTTTTATTAAAATATATGACCCCACTGTGCGCAAACCGCTAGGTCTGGGTCCATAATGTGGGTACCAAAAAAAAAGGTCTTCCAATGAGCTTTCAGAATCTTTATCCCATGTTTCCCAAAACAATTTTGTATTATGAAAATACTCTGTTGCAAGTCTAAATTCTGTTTTTATTAAAATATATGACCCCACTGCGCGCAAACCGCTAGGTCTGGGACCATAACGTGGGTACCAAAAAATAGGTCTTCCAATGAGCTTTCAGAAAATATAACCCACGTTTCCCAAAGCAATTTTGTATTACGAAAATACTCTTGGTTACCAAAAAATAGGTCTTCCCAATGACCTTTTAGAATATATAACCCACGTTTCCCAAAACAATTTTGTATTATGAAAATACTCTGTTGCAAGTATAAATTCTGTTTTTATTAAAATATATGACCCCACTGTGCGCAAACCGCTAGGTCTGGGTCCATGACTCGGGTACCAAAAAATTGGTCTTATAATGAGCTTTCAGAAAATATAACCCACGTTTCCCAAAGCAATTTTGTATTATGACAAAACTCTGTTACAAGTCTAAATTCTGTTTTTATTAAAATATATGACCCCACTGTGCGCAAACTGCTAGGTCTGGGTCCATGGCTCGGGTACCAAAAAATAGGTCTTCCAATGAGCTTTCAGAAAATATAACCCACGTTTCCCAAAGCAATTTTGTTTTACGAAAATACTCTGTTGCAAGTATAAATTCTGTTTTTATTAAAATATATGACCCCACTGTGCGCAAACCGCTAGGTCTGGGTCCATGACTTGGGTACCAAAAAGTAGGTCTTCCCAATGACCTTTCAGAATATATAACCCACGTTTCCCAAAACAATTTTGTATTATGAAAATACTCTGTTGCAAGTATAAATTCTGTTTTTATTAAAATATATGACCCCACTGTGCGCAAACCGCTAGGTCTGGGTCCATAACGTGGGTACCAAAAAAAAAGGTCTTCCAATGAGCTTTCAGAAAATATAACCCACGTTTCCCAAAGCAATTTTGTATTACGAAAATACTCTTGGGTACCAAAAAATAGGCCTTCCAATGAGCTTTCAGAATATATATCCCATGTTTCCCAAAACAATTTTGTATTATGAAAATACTCTGTTGCAAGTCTAAATTCTGTTTTTATTAAAATATATGACCCCACTGTGCGCAAACCGCTAGGTCTGGGTCCATGACTCAGGTACCAAAAAATAGGTCTTCCAATGACCTTTCAGAATATATAACCCACGTTTCCCAAAACAATTTTGAATTATGAAAATACTCTGTTGCAAGTATAAATTCTGTTTTTATTAAAATATATGACCCCACTGTGCGCAAACCGCTAGGTCTGGGTCCATGACGTGGGTACCAAAAAATAGGCCTTCCAATGAGCTTTCAGAATCTTTATCCCATGTTTCCCAAAACTATTTTGTATTATGAAAATACTCTGTTGCAAGTCTAAATTCTGTTTTTATTAAAATATATGACCCCACTGTGCGCAAACCGCTAGGTCTGGGTCCATGACGTGGGTACCAAAAAATAGGTCTTCCAATGAGCTTTCAGAAAATATAACCCACGTTTCCCAAAGCAATTTTGTATTACGAAAATACTCTGTTGCAAGTATAAATTCTGTTTTTATTAAAATATATGACCCCACTGTGCGCAAACCGATCTGGGTCCATGACAAGGGTACCAAAAAATAGGCCTTCCAATGAGCTTTCAGAATATATATACCATGTTTCCCAAAACAATTTTGTATTATGAAAATACTCTGTTGCAAGTCTAAATTCTGTTTTTATTAATATATATGACCCCACTGTGCGCAAACCGCTAGGTCTGGGTCCATGACGTGGGTACCAAAAAATAGGCCTTCCAATGAGCTTTCAGAATCTTTATCCCATGTTTCCCAAAACAATTTTGTATTATGAAAATACTCTGTTGCAAGTCTAAATTCTGTTTTTATTAAAATATATGACCCCACTGTGCGCAAACCGCTAGGTCTGGGTCCATGACGTGGGTACCAAAAAATAGGTCTTCCAATGAGCTTTCAGAAAATATAACCCACGTTTCCCAAAGCAATTTTGTATTACGAAAATACTCTGTTGCAAGTATAAATTCTGTTTTTATTAAAATATATGACCCCACTGTGCGCAAACCGCTAGGTCTGGGCCTTCCAATGAGCTTTCAGAATCTTTATCCCATGTTTCCCAAAACAATTTTGTATTATGAAAATACTCTGTTGAAAGTATAAATTCTGTTTTTATTAAAATATATGACCCCACTGTGCGCAAACCGCTAGGTCTGGGTCCATGACTCGGGTACCTAAAAATAGGTCTTTTAATGAGCTTTCAGAAAATATAACCCACGTTTCCCAAAACAATTTTGTATTATGAAAATACTCTGTTGAAAGTATAAATTCTGTTTTTATTAAAATATAAGACCCCACTGTGCGCAAACCGCTAGGTCCTTCCAATGAGCTTTCAGAATATATATCCCATGTTTCCCAAAACAATTTTGTATTATGAAAATACTCTGTTGCAAGTCTAAATTCTGTTTTTATTAAAATATATGACCCCACTGTGCGCAAACCGCTAGGTCTGGGTCCATGACTCAGGTACCAAAAAATAGGTCTTCCAATGAGCTTTCAGAAAATATAACCCTCGTTTCCCAAAGCAAGTTTGTATTATGACAATACTCTGTTACAAGTCTAAATTCTGTTTTTATTAAAATATATGACCCCACTGTGCGCAAACCGCTAGGTCTGGGTCCATGACTCGGGTACCAAAGAATAGGTCTTATGATGAGCTTTCAGAAAATATAACCCACGTTTCCCAAAGCAATTTTGTATTATGACAAAACTCTGTTACAATTCTAAATTCTGTTTTTATTAAAATATATGACCCCACTGTGCGCAAACTGCTAGGTCTGGGTCCATGGCTCGGGTACCAAAAAATAGGTCTTCCAATGAGCTTTCAGAAAATATAACCCACGTTTCCCAAAGCAATTTTGTTTTACGAAAATACTCTGTTGCAAGTATAAATTCTGTTTTTATTAAAATATATGACCCCACTGTGCGCAAACCGCTAGGTCTGGGTCCATGACTTGGGTACCAAAAAGTAGGTCTTCCCAATGACCTTTCAGAAAATATAACCCACGTTTCCCAAAACAATTTTGTATTATGAAAATACTCTGTTGCAAGTATAAATTCTGTTTTTATTAAAATATATGACCCCACTGTGCGCAAACCGCTAGGTCTGGGTCCATAATGTGGGTACCAAAAAAAAAGGTCTTCCAATGAGCTTTCAGAAAATATAACCCACGTTTCCCAAAGCAATTTTGTATTACGAAAATACTCTTGGGTACCAAAAAATAGGCCTTCCAATGAGCTTTCAGAATATATATCCCATGTTTCCCAAAACAATTTTGTATTATGAAAATACTCTGTTGCAAGTCTAAATTCTGTTTTTATTAAAATATATGACCCCACTGTGCGCAAACCGCTAGGTCTGGGTCCATGACTCAGGTACCAAAAAATAGGTCTTCCAATGACCTTTCAGAATATATAACCCACGTTTCCCAAAACAATTTTGAATTATGAAAATACTCTGTTGCAAGTATAAATTCTGTTTTTATTAAAATATATGACCCCACTGTGCGCAAACCGCTAGGTCTGGGTCCATGACGTGGGTACCAAAAAATAGGCCTTCCAATGAGCTTTCAGAATCTTTATCCCATGTTTCCCAAAACTATTTTGTATTATGAAAATACTCTGTTGCAAGTCTAAATTCTGTTTTTATTAAAATATATGACCCCACTGTGCGCAAACCGCTAGGTCTGGGTCCATGACGTGGGTACCAAAAAATAGGTCTTCCAATGAGCTTTCAGAAAATATAACCCACGTTTCCCAAAGCAATTTTGTATTACGAAAATACTCTGTTGCAAGTATAAATTCTGTTTTTATTAAAATATATGACCCCACTGTGCGCAAACCACTAGGTCTGGGTCCATGACGTGGGTACCAAAAAATAGGTCTTCCAATGAGCTTTCAGAAAATATAACCCTCGTTTCCCAAAGCAATTTTGTATTATGACAATACTCTGTTACAAGTCTAAATTCTGTTTTTATTAAAATATATGACCCCACTGTGCGCAAACCGCTAGGTCTGGGTCCATAACGTGGGTACCAAAAAATAGGTCTTCCCAATGACCTTTCAGAATACATAACCCACGTTTCCCAAAACAATTTTGTATTATGAAAATACTCTGTTGCAAGTATAAATTCTGTTTTTATTAAAATATATGACCCCACTGTGCGCAAACCGCTAGGTCTGGGTCCATAACGTGGGTACCAAAAAATAGGTCTTCCAATGAGCTTTCAGAATCTTTATCCCATGTTTCCCAAAACAATTTTGTATTAATAAAATACTCTGTTGCAAGTCTAAATTCTGTTTTTATTAAAATATATGACCCCACTGCGCGCAAACCGCTAGGTCTGGGTCCATAACGTGGGTACCAAAAAATAGGTCTTCCAATGAGCTTTCAGAAAATATAACCCACGTTTCCCAAAGCCATTTTGTATTACGAAAATACTCTTGGGTACCAAAAAATAGGTCTTCCCAATGACCTTTTAGAATATATAACCCACGTTTCCCAAAACAATTTTGTATTATGAAAATACTCTGTTGCAAGTATAAATTCTGTTTTTATTAAAATATATGACCCCACTGTGCGCAAACCGCTAGGTCTGGGTCCATGACTCGGGTACCAAAAAATAGGTCTTATAATGAGCTTTCAGAAAATATAACCCACGTTTCCCAAAGCAATTTTGTATTATGACAAAACTCTGTTACAAGTCTAAATTCTGTTTTTATTAAAATATATGACCCCACTGTGCGCAAACTGCTAGGTCTGGGTCCATGGCTCGGGTACCAAAAAATAGGTCTTCCAATGAGCTTTCAGAAAATATAACCCACGTTTCCCAAAGCAATTTTGTTTTACGAAAATACTCTGTTGCAAGTATAAATTCTGTTTTTATTAAAATAAACTGTGCGCAAACCGCTAGGTCTGGGTCCATGACTTGGGTACCAAAAAGTAGGTCTTCCCAATGACCTTTCAGAATATATAACCCACGTTTCCCAAAACAATTTTGTATTATGAAAATATCCCATGTTTCCCAAAACAATTTTGTATTATGAAAATACTCTGTTGCAAGTCTAAATTCTGTTTTTATTAAAATATATGACCCCACTGTGCGCAAACCGCTAGGTCTGGGTCCATGACTCAGGTACCAAAAAATAGGTCTTCCAATGACCTTTCAGAATATATAACCCACGTTTCCCAAAACAATTTTGAATTATGAAAATACTCTGTTGCAAGTATAAATTCTGTTTTTATTAAAATATATGACCCCACTGTGCGCAAACCGCTAGGTCTGGGTCCATGACGTGGGTACCAAAAAATAGGCCTTCCAATGAGCTTTCAGAATCTTTATCCCATGTTTCCCAAAACTATTTTGTATTATGAAAATACTCTGTTGCAAGTATAAATTCTGTTTTTATTAAAATATATGACCCCACTGTGCGCAAACCGCTAGGTCTGGGTCCATGACGTGGGTACCAAAAAATAGGTCTTCCAATGAGCTTTCAGAAAATATAACCCACGTTTCCCAAAGCAATTTTGTATTACGAAAATACTCTGTTGCAAGTATAAATTCTGTTTTTATTAAAATATATGACCCCACTGTGCGCAAACCGCTAGGTCTGGGTCCATGACGTGGGTACCAAAAAATAGGTCTTCCAATGAGCTTTCAGAAAATATAACCCACGTTTCCCAAAGCAATTTTGTATTACGAAAATACTCTGTTGCAAGTATAAATTCAGTTTTTATTCAAATATATGACCCCACTGTGCGCAAACCGCTAGGTCTGGGTCCATGACTTGGGTACCAAAAAATACGTCTTCCCAATAACCTTTCAGAATATATATCCCACGTTTCCCAAAACAATTTTGTATTATGACAAAACTCTGTTACAAGTCTAAATTCTGTTTTTATTAAAATATATGACCCCACTGTGCGCAAACCGCTAGGTCTGGGTCCATGGCTCGGGTACCAAAAAATAGGCCTTCCAATGAGCTTTCAGAAAATATAACCCACGTTTCCCAAAGCAATTTTGTATTACGAAAATACTCTGTTGCAAGTATAAATTCTGTTTTTATTCAAATATATGACCCCACTGTGCGCAAACCCACGTTTCCCAAAACAATTTTGTATTACGAAAATACTCTGTTGCAAGTATAAATTCTGTTTTTATTAAAATATATGACCCCACTGTGCGCAAACCGCTAGGTCTGGGTCCATGACGTGGGTACCAAAAAATAGGCCTTCCAATGAGCTTTCAGAATCTTTATCCCATGTTTCCCAAAACTATTTTGTATTATGAAAATACTCTGTTGCAAGTATAAATTCTGTTTTTATTAAAATATATGACCCCACTGTGCGCAAACCGCTAGGTCTGGGTCCATGACGTGGGTACCAAAAAATAGGTCTTCCAATGAGCTTTCAGAAAATATAACCCACGTTTCCCAAAGCAATTTTGTATTACGAAAATACTCTGTTGCAAGTATAAATTCTGTTTTTATTAAAATATATGACCCCACTGTGCGCAAACCGCTAGGTCTGGGTCCATGACGTGGGTACCAAAAAATAGGTCTTCCAATGAGCTTTCAGAAAATATAACCCACGTTTCCCAAAGCAATTTTGTATTACGAAAATACTCTGTTGCAAGTATAAATTCAGTTTTTATTCAAATATATGACCCCACTGTGCGCAAACCGCTAGGTCTGGGTCCATGACTTGGGTACCAAAAAATAGGTCTTCCCAATGACCTTTCAGAATATATAACCCACGTTTCCCAAAACAATTTTGTATTATGAAAATACTCTGTTGCAAGTATAAATTCTGTTTTTATTAAAATATATGACCCCACTGTGCGCAAACCGCTAGGTCTGGGTCCATTACGTGGGTACCAAAAAATAGGTCTTCCAATGAGCTTTCAGAAAATATAACCCACGTTTCCCAAAGCAATTTTGTATTACGAAAATACTCTGTTGCAAGTATAAATTCAGTTTTTATTCAAATATATGACCCCACTGTGCGCAAACCGCTAGGTCTGGGTCCATGACTTGGGTACCAAAAAATAGGTCTTCCCAATGACCTTTCAGAATATATAACCCACGTTTCCCAAAACAATTTTGAATTATGAAAATACTCTGTTGCAAGTATAAATTCTGTTTTTATTAAAATATATGACCCCACTGTGCGCAAACCGCTAGGTCTGGGTCCATGACGTGGGTACCAAAAAATAGGCCTTCCAATGAGCTTTCAGAATCTTTATCCCATGTTTCCCAAAACTATTTTGTATTATGAAAATACTCTGTTGCAAGTATAAATTCTGTTTTTATTAAAATATATGACCCCACTGTGCGCAAACCGCTAGGTCTGGGTCCATGACGTGGGTACCAAAAAATAGGTCTTCCAATGAGCTTTCAGAAAATATAACCCACGTTTCCCAAAGCAATTTTGTATTACGAAAATACTCTGTTGCAAGTATAAATTCTGTTTTTATTAAAATATATGACCCCACTGTGCGCAAACCGCTAGGTCTGGGTCCATGACGTGGGTACCAAAAAATAGGTCTTCCAATGAGCTTTCAGAAAATATAACCCACGTTTCCCAAAGCAATTTTGTATTACGAAAATACTCTGTTGCAAGTATAAATTCAGTTTTTATTCAAATATATGACCCCACTGTGCGCAAACCGCTAGGTCTGGGTCCATGACTTGGGTACCAAAAAATAGGTCTTCCCAATGACCTTTCAGAATATATAACCCACGTTTCCCAAAACAATTTTGAATTATGAAAATACTCTGTTGCAAGTATAAATTCTGTTTTTATTAAAATATATGACCCCACTGTGCGCAAACCGCAAGGTCTGGGTCCATGACGTGGGTACCAAAAAATAGGCCTTCCAATGAGCTTTTAGAATCTTTATCCCATGTTTCCCAAAACTATTTTGTATTATGAAAATACTCTGTTGCAAGTCTAAATTCTGTTTTTATTAAAATATATGACCCCACTGTGCGCAAACCGCTAGGTCTGGGTCCATGACTCAGGTACCAAAAAATAGGTCTTCCAATGAGCTTTCAGAAAATATAACCCTCGTTTCCCAAAGCAATTTTGTATAATGACAATACTCTGTTACAAGTCTAAATTCTGTTTTTATTAAAATATATGACCCCACTGTGCGCAAACCGCTAGGTCTGGGTCCATGACTTGGGTACCAAAAAATAGGTCTTCCAATGAGCTTTCAGAATATTTATCCCACGATTCCCAAAGCAATTTTGTATTATGATTAGGAAACATATAAATATACTGTCAGTTTTTACTTTTTATACACTCCACGAGAGTATTATGTCTTTGTGCATTTGTTTGTAACACCCAAAAGGAAACGAGTTAGACCCATCGTTTATTATACAGATCGGCTTAAAGTCGCTTTCTGAGTCGATTTAGCAATGTCCGTCTGTCTGTCCATCTATTGTTGTAATCAAATTACAGGTCGCAATTATAGTCCGCTCTTAACAAAAATTGGCAAAACTAAGTTTTGTGGATCAAGGTCGAACGTATGTAATTTGAGGCAAATCGGCTCAGATTTAGAATAGCCCCCATACAAATGTCGCTCCCGATTTGACATTTACCGCTCTAGAAACCACATATTGTACCCGATTTTCTTTAAATTTGGCACAACATCTTACAATCCATCTAGAAACACCTATCCACAAATTTGTTAAGATCGGTTCAGATTTAGATATAGCCCCATACAAATGTCGCTCCCGATTTGATTTTTGCGCTCTAGAAACCACATATTGTACCCGATTTTCTTTAAAATTGGCACAACATCTTATAGTCCAACTAAACAAAACTATGGTGAAAGTGGGTAAGATCGGTTTAGATTTAAATATAGCCCAAATACAATTGTTGCTCCCAAAAGTTTAACCGATTTTGGCCAAACTATACATTTTATAATTTCACCTATTTCGTTCCAGGTTTCAATATATCCTCATACAAATGTCCGATTTAACATTTTTTGTCAAACACATACATTTACAGGATACAAAAAAAATTCCCGTTTTCACTTTTTCGCCGAATTGAATTGTATTCGGATAGAAAGTGGAGTGTATCATATAGTCGGCCCTGTCCGACTTTAGCCTTTCCCTACTGTTTATACCCTACACCAAGGGTATTATGTCTTTGTGCATTTGTTTGTAACACACAAAAGGAAGAGTGATAGACCCATTGTTAATTATACCGATCGGCTTAGAATCACTTTCTGAGTCAATTTAGCAATTTCCGTCTGTCTGTCCGTCTGTCCATCTATTGTTGTAATCACGATACAGGTCGCAATTGTATCCAGAACTAAACGAAACTTTGCACAACGAAGTTTTTCGGGACAAGGACGAACGCTATTTAATTTGAAGAAAATCGGTTAAGATTCAGATATAGCCCCCATACGAATTTCACTTCCGATTTGACTCTTTTCACTCTACATACCACATAATTCCACAGATTTTATTCAAAATTAACAAAACATCTTATATTTCAACTAGAAACACCTGTGGTAAAAATGTGTTAGATCGGTTCAGATTTATATATTTTTCTTTTTCCGCTCTAGAAACCACATATTTTAACATATTTTCTTCAAAATTGCAAAACTTCTTATATTTAAACCAGTAAGGAAAGGCTAAAGTCGGGCGGGGCCGACTATATGATACACTCCACTTTCTATCAGAATGCAATTCAATTCGGACAAAAAGTGAAAACGGGAAGAATTTTTGTATGTTTCCTAATCATAGGCTAATATGTCCTGGTTCAATTTGTCAAATCGAGAAGAATATTTGTATATCCAAACATGGAATGAAGTGACCCATTTCACAATAGGTTCTTCCAGTTCTCAATTTGAAGTAATTCGATGAAAATACGTGCGGAAAAATCAAAAAAAAAATTGATAGGAGCTATATATAAATCTGAACCGATCTGACTCATTTTCATCCTGGGTGTTTCTCATGCAAATATAAAATATTTTGCCAAATTTGAAGAAAATCTGTTAAAATATGTGGTTTCTGGAGCGGAATAACTCAAATTGGGAGTGAAATTCGTATGTGGACTATATCTAAATCTGAACCGATCTGGCTCATTTGGCGTGTTTCATGGGTGTTTCTAGTTTAAATAGAAGATGTTTTGCCAATTTTGAAGAAGATCTGTTAAAATATGTGGTATCTACAGCAGAAAAAGTCAAATCGGGAGTGATATTCCTATGGGGGCTATATCTAAATCTGAACCGATCTCGCTCGTTTTCACCGAGAATGCTTCTAGTTGAAACATAAGATGTTTTGCCAATTTTGAAGAACATCTGTTAAAACATGTGGTTTCTACAGGAGAAAAAGTCAAATTGGGAGTGAAATTCGTATGGGGGATATATCTAAATCTGAACCAATCTGGCTCATTTTCGCCGTGGGTGTTTCTAGTTGAAATATAAGATGTTTTGCCAATTTTGAAGAACATCTGTTAAAACATGTGGTTTCTACAGCAGAAAAAGTCAAATCGGGAGTGAAATTCGTATAGGGGCTATATCAAAATCTCAACCGATCTGACCAATTTTCACCATAAGTGTTTCTAGTTGAAATGTAAGATGTTTTGCCAAGTTTGAAGAAAATCTTTTGAAATATGTGGTATCTAGAGTGAAATGAGTCAAATCGGGAGAGAAATTCGTATGGGGGCTATATCTAAATCTTAACCGATTTTCTTCAAATTAAATAGCGTTCGTCCTTGTCCCGAAAAACTTCGTTGTGCAAAGTTTCGTTTCTCAGAAAGTGATTCTAAGCCGATCGGTAAAATTAACAATGGGTCTATCACTCTTCCTTTTGTGTGTTACAAACAAATGCACAGAGACATAATACCCTGTGGTGTAGGGTATAACCAGTAGGGAAAGGCTAAAGTCGGACAGGGCCGACTATATGATACACTCCACTTTCTATCCGAATACAATTCAATTCGACGAAAAAGTGAAAATGTGATTTTTTTTGTATCCTGTAAATGTATGTGTTTGACAAAAATGTTAAATCGGACATTTGTATGAGGATATATTGAAACCTGGAACGAAATAGGTGAAATATAAAATGTATAGTTTGGCCAAAATCGGTTAAACTTTTGGGAGCAACATTTGTATTTGTATTTAAATCTGAACCGATCTTACCCACTTTCACCATAGTTTTGTTTAGTTGGACTATAAGATGTTGTGCCAATTTTAAAGAAAATCGGGTGCAATATGTGATTTCTAGAGCGCAAAAATCAAATCGGGAGCGACATTTGTATGGGGCTATATCTAAATCTGAACCGATCTTAACAAATTTATGCATAAGTGTTTCTAGATGGATTGTAAGATGTTGTGCCAAATTTAAAGAAAATCGGGTACAATATGTGGTTTCTAGAGCGGAAAATGTCAAATCGGGAGCGACATTTGTATGGAGGCTATTCTAAATCTGAACCGATTTGCCTCAAATTACATAGCGTTCGTCCTTGATCCACAAAACTTAGTTTTGCCAATTTTTGTTAAGATCGGACTACAATTGCGACCTGTACTTTGATTACAAGAATAGATGGACAGACGGACGGACGGACGGACATTGTTAAATCGATTCAAAAAGTGATTCTAAGTCGATCGGTATAATTAACAATGGGTCTATCTCGCTTCCTTTTGGGTGTTACAAACAAATGCACAAAGACATAATACTCTCGTGGAGTGTATAAATAGGAACACCTATGGTGAAATTTTCATACAAATTTCGCTCCCAATTTGAATTTTTCCGCTCTAGAATCCACATATTTTAACAGATTTTCTTCAAAATTATTTTTAAACTAGAAACATCTGTGGTGAAAATGTCGGTTCATATTTATATATAGCTCCCATACAAATTTCGCTCCCAATTTGAATTTTTCCGCTCTATAATCTACATATTTTCTTCAAAATTGGCAAAACATCTTATATTTAAAATAGGAACACCTATGGTGAAATTTTTATACAAATTTCGCTCCCAATTTGATTTTTTCCGCTCTAGAATCCACATATTTTAACAGATTTTCTTCAAAATTCGCAAAACACCTTATTTTTAAACTAGAAATATCTGTGGTGAGAAAACATCTTATATTTCAACTAGAAACACCTGTGGTAAAAATGTGTTAGATCGGTTCAGATTTATATATAGCTTCCATAAAATTTTCTAGAAACCACATATTTTAACAGATTTTCTTAAAATTTGGCAAAATATCTTATATTTCCACTGGAAACACCCATGGCGAAAATGGGTCAGATCGGTTCAGATTTATATATAGCTCCCATACAAATTTCGGTCCCAATTCGACTTTTTCCGCTCTAGAAACCACATATTTTAACAGATTGCTTCAAATTTGGCAAAATGTCTTATATTTCCACTAGAAACACCCATGGTGAAAATGGGTCAGATCGGTTCAGATTTACATATAGCTCCCATACAAATTTCGCTACCGAATTGAATTTTTCCGCTCTAGAAACCACATATTTTCACCGAATTTCTTCAAATTGAGCATAACACGATATACTTGAACTGGAAGAACCTATTGTGAGAGTGGGCCACTTTATTACATGTTTGGATATAGCCCCGATATAAATATTCTTCTCGATTTGACAAATGAGTCAGGTCATATTAGCCCATGATTAGGAAACATATAAATATACTGTCAGTTTTTACTTTTTATACACTCTACGAGAGTATTATGTCTTTGTGCATTTGTTTGTAACACCCAAAAGAAAACGAGTTAGACCCATCGTTTATTATACAGATCGGCTTAAAGTCACTTTCTGAGTCGATTTAGCAATGTCCGTCTGTCTGTCCATCTATTGTTGTAATCAAATTACAGGTCGCAATTATAGTCCGATCTTAACAAAAATTGGCAAAACTAAGTTTTGTGGATCAAGGACGAACGCTATGTAATTTGAGGCAAATCGGTTCAGATTTAGAATAGCCTCCATACAAATGTCGCTCCCGATTTGACATTTTCCGCTCTAGAAACCACATATTGTACCCGATTTTCTTTAAATTTGGCACAACATCTTACAATCCATCTAGAAATAAATTTGTTAAGATCGGTTCAGATTTAGATATAGCCCCATACAAATGTCGCTCCCGATTTGATTTTTGCGCTCTAGAAATCACATATTGTACCCGATTTTCTTTAAAATTGGCACAACATCTTATAGTCCAACTAAACAAAACTATGGTGAAAGTGGGTAAGATCGGTTCAGATTTAAATATAGCCCAAATACAAATGTTGCTCCCAAAAGTTTAACCGATTTTGGCCAAACTATACATTTTATATTTCACCTATTTCGTTCCAGGTTTCAATATATCCTCATACAAATGTCCGATTTAACATTTTTGTCAAACACATACATTTACAGGATACAAAAAAAATCACGTTTTCACTTTTTCGTCGAATTGAATTGTATTCGGATAGAAAGTGGAGTGTATCATATAGTCGGCCCTGTCCGACTTTAGCCTTTCCCTACTGGTTATACCCTACACCACAGGGTATTATGTCTCTGTGCATTTGTTTGTAACACACAAAAGGAAGAGTGATAGACCCATTGTTAATTTTACCGATCGGCTTAGAATCACTTTCTGAGTCAATTTAGCAATATCCGTCTGTCTGTCCGTCTGTCCATCTATTGTTGTAATCACGATACAGGTCGCAATTGTATCCAGAACTAAACGAAACTTTGCACAACGAAGTTTTTCGGGACAATTACGAACGCTATTTAATTTGAAGAAAATCGGTTAAGATTTAGATATAGCCCCCATACGAATTTCACTCCCGATTTGACTCATTTCACTCTAGATACCACATATTTCAAAAGATTTTCTTCAAAATTGGCAAAACATCTTATAGTTCAATTAGAAACACCTGTGGTAAAAATGTGTTAGATCGGTTCAGATTTATATATAGCTCCCATACAAATTTCGCTCCCAATTCGACTTTTTCCGCTTTAGAAACCACATATTTTAACAGATTTTCTTCAAAATTCGCAAAACATCTTATTTTTAAACTAGAAACATCTGTGGTAAAAATGTGCTAGATCGGTTCAGATTTATATATAGCTCCCATAAAAATTTCGCTCCCAATTTGAATTTTTCCGCTCTATAATCTACATATTTTAACATATTTTCTTCAAAATTGCCAAAACATCTTATATTTAAAATAGGAACGCCTATGGTGAAATTTTCATACAAATTTCGGTCCCAATTTCAATTTTTCCGCTCTAGAATCCACATATTTTCTTCTAAATTCTAAACTATGGTGAAAGTGGGTAAGATCGGTTCAGATTTAAATATAGCCCAAATACAAATGTTGCTCCCAAAAGTTTAACCGATTTTGGCCAAACTATACATTTTATATTTCACCTATTTCGTTCCAGGTTTCAATATATCCTCACACAAATTTCCGATTTAACATTTTTTGTCAAACACATACATTTACAGGATACAAAAAAAATCACTTTTTCGCCGAATTGAATTGTATTCGGATAGAAAGTGGAGTGTATCATATAGTCGGCCCTGCCCGACTTTAGCCTTTCCCTACTGGTTATACCCTACACCGCAGGGTATTATGTCTCTGTGCATTTGTTTGTAACACACAAAA
Organism: Polietes domitor; assembly: GCA_947397865.1. NCBI lineage: Eukaryota > Metazoa > Arthropoda > Insecta > Diptera > Muscidae > Polietes > Polietes domitor. The sequence continues at coordinate 124,965,035 of OX377619.1, read as the reverse complement.
GGAAGAGTGATAGACCCATTGTTAATTGTACCGATCGGCTTAGAATCACTTTCTGAGTCAATTTAGCAATATCCGTCTGACTGTACGTCTGTCCATCTATTGTTGTAATCACGATACAGGTCGCAATTGTATCCAGAACTAAACGAAACTTTGCACAACGAAGTTTTTCGGGACAAGGACGAACGCTATTTAATTTGAAGAAAATCGGTTAAGATTTAGATATAGCCCCCATACGAATTCCACTCCCGATTTGACTCATTTCACTCTAGATACCACATATTTCAAAAGATTTTCTTCAAAATTGGCAAAACATTTTATAGTTCAATTAGAAACACCTGTGGTGAAAATGTGTTAGATCGGTTCAGATTTATATATAGCTCCCATACAAATTTCGCTCCCAATTCGACTTTTTCCGCTCTAGAAACCACATATTTTAACATATTTTCTTCAAAATTGGCAATACATCTTATATTTAAAATAGGAACACCTATGGCGAAATTTTCATACAAATTTAGCTCCCAATTTGAATTTTTCCGCTCGCAAAACACTTTATTATACCCTCCACCTCCAGGATGGGGGTATACTAACTTTGTCATTCCGTTTGTAACACCTTGAAATATTGACCTGAGACCCTATAAAGTATATATATTCTTGATCGTCATAAAATTCTAAGACGATCTAGCCATGTCCGTCCGTCCGTCTGTTGAAAGCACGCTAGCATCTAAACGAAAGGAGCTAGGACGTCCAAATTTTCCATAAATGCGTCTTATAGTCGTAGATCGGTTGGGATGGGGCGAAATCGGCCCAAAGGGAAAATTTTTTCCCTCACAAGGACTAAAAATACCCATAATGATCCCTACTATTTTAGCGTATTTAAGCATGTTTTTTGAATATGTCTGTTTATATTTGCTTGATATTTGGTATGCGTATTATCCTTATAGCAAAAAACTACACCATAAAGTGATTCTTATTTGTAGGGGGTGAAATGGGGCAAAAAAGGGATAAAAATGGTACACATTAAACGACAACAGCTAGAAACACGAAATTCGGTGTACATACCTCTAATTGAGTAGATACATGATATAAAAGTATTTTTTTCAAATTCGTACTTTTAAGGGGTAAAATGGGAAAAGAGGGATAAAAATGGTACCAACCTAACGGCTGTACCTAGAATAATGAAATTCGGTGTATACATTCCTCTGATTGCATAGACAAGTAAAATACACGGATTTGTTAAAATTCGTACTTTTTGGAGTTAATATGAAAAAAGGGGATAAAAATAGTACCAATCAAATGACCGCAGCTAGAGTCATGAAATTCGGAGTATACATTCCTCTGACTGTGTACACACGGAAAATAAACTGATTTTTCGAAATTCGTACTTTTTGGGGACAAAATAGAAAAAGGGGATAAAAATAGTACCAACCAAATGACCGCAGCTAGAGTCATGAAATTCGAAGTATACATTCCTTTGCCTACGTAGACATGACTGTGTATACACGGAAAATAAACGGATTTTTCGAAATTCGTACTATTTGGGGACAAAATAAAAAAGGGAATAAAAATAGTACCAACTAAATTACCGCAGCTAGAGTCATGAAATTCGAAGTATACATTCCTTTGACTACGTAGACATGAAAAATAAAAGGTTTTTTCCAAATTCGTACTTTCAAGGGATACAATGGGTACGGAGGGATAAAAATGGTACCAACCAAACGGCTACACCTGGAATAATGAAATTCGGTGTATGCATTCCTCTGATTGCGTAGACACTTAAAATAAACAGGTTTTTCGAAATTCGTACTTTTTGGGGTTAAAATGAAAAAAGGGGATTAAAATAGTACCAATTAAATGACCGCAGCTAGAGTCATGAAATTCTGAGTATACATTCCTTTGACTGCGTAGACACGGAAAATAGATGAATTTTTCGAAATTCGTACATTTTGAGGTTAAAATTGAACTAGTAAATCAAAAAAAAAATTTTTTTCAAATCCATGCTTTATGCAAGCAGAATTCTATTGGGCCTAGAAATTCTTTTTTAGTTATCTTTTGTAGAAGGAAAAATTACTGCGTTATCAGGAGCAGAAATAATAGATTTTTAATTTGTGGTTTGTATGGGAGGTACCACGCCCCTTTGAACAATCCCGCCCATATTTGCAGCAGCACTTAAAAAATCCACACCAAACCGACGTACCAAATTTTGTTCAAATACCGGTATCAGGAGCAGAAATAATAGATTTTTAATTTGTGGTTTGTATGGGAGGTACCACGCCCCTTTGTACAATCCCGCCCATATTTGCAGCAGCACTTAAAAAATCCACACCAAACCGACGTACCAAATTTTGTTCAAATACCGTTATCAGGAGCAGAAATAATAGATTTTTAATTTGTGGTTTGTATGGGAGGTACCACGCCCCTTTGTACAATCCCGCCCATATTTGCAGCAGCACTTACAACATGCACACCAAACCGACGTACCAAATTTTGTTTAAATGCCGTTATCAGGAGCAGAAATAATAGATTTTTAATTTGTGGTTTGTATGGGAGGTACCACGCCCCTTTGTCCAATTGGTCAAATTTTTCCATTTCCTTGTATTGTCATCGAAAATGATTAAGTGTGCAAAATTTGAGCAAAATTGGTTGAGAAAAAAGCTTTCAAAAATTGATTTCAAATTTTGTGGCACACAAACATATATAGAAAGTAACCTTATATAAAGCATGTAAAAAGGGGATACAAATAGTACCAACCAAATGACCGCAGCTAGAGTCATGCAATTCGGAGTATACATTCCTCTGATTGCGTAGGAATCGGAAAATAAACGAATTTTTCGAAATTCGTACTTTCAAGGGATACAATGGTACAGAGGGATAAAAATAGTACCAACTAAATAACTACAGCTAGAATGATGAAATTATAATTGCGTAGAAACGTCAAGGGGGTAAAAATGGTACCAACCACATTGTCGCAGCTGGAATTATGGAATTCGGTGTATACATTCCTCTGCCTGCATAGACACGCAAAATAAAAAGTTTTTTTTCCAAATTTGTACCTTTTCTATTATGGCAAAAATTGGTTGAATCATGAAGTTAGGTTATTCTGTACTTTTGGAATTAAAATAGAATGAAAATACAACCAACTGTAACTCCCACTATCTACCAATATTTATGGTATTTAAGCTTTTTGAAAATATAAATATAGGAATATTTATTTTTTGATTTGAAATAAATAATTGTTTGAAATAATTAAAATATTATATTTATTTATAAAATTATTTTTTCAATATTTGTATTTGTTTTGGTTTGCCTATATTAAAAAATTATATTTTCCTGTAATATTACTGCACTTCTACGAAAACCGACAACTTCTGTGGAATGCAATCCATGGTGGGGGGTATATAAAGTTCGGCACGGCCGAACTTAACGCCGTTTTTACTTGTTTTTAAACTAGAAACATCTGTGGTAAAAATGTGCTAGATCGGTTCAGATTTATATATAGCTCCCATAAAAATTTCGCTCCCAATTTGAATTTTTCCGCTCTATAATCTACATATTTTAACATATTTTCTTCAAAATTGGCAAAACATCTTATATTTAAAATAGGAACACCTATGGTGAAAATTTCATACAAATTTCGCTCCCAATTTGAATTTTTCCGCTCTAGAATCCACATATTTTAACAGATTTTCTTCAAACTTCGCAAAACAGCTTATTTTTAAACTAGAAACATCTGTGGTAAAAAAGTGTTAGATCGGTTCAGATTTATATATAGCTCCCATACAAATGTCTCCTCCGATTTGACTCTTTTCGCTCTAGAAACCACAAACATTGACAGATTTTCTTCAAATTTTGCAAAACAACTTATATTTCAACTAAAAACAGCTCTGGTAGAAATAGGATAGATCGGTTAAGATTTATATATAGCTCCCATACAAATGTCTTGTCCAATTTATATATAGCTCCCATACAAATGTCTTATCCGATTTGACTCTTTCAGTCCTAGAAAGCACAAGCTTTGACAGATTTTCTTCAAATTTGGCAAAACAGCTTATATTTCAACTAAAACCAGGTCTGGTAAAAATATTATAAATCGGTTCAGATTTATATATAGCTCCCATACAAATGTCTCCTCCGATTTGACTCTTTTCGCTCTAGAAACCACAAACTTTGACAGATTTTCTTCAAATTTGGCAAAACAACTTATATTTCAACTAAAACAAGTAAGAAGGCGTTAAGTTCGGCCGGGCCGAATCTTATATACCCTCCACCACGGAGTGCATTCCACAGTATTACCAGCAGATTAAAGGATTAGGAAAATTGTGATATTTTTATGCACATTACTATTTCAAACTATAATGTATACTTATGCGCACTGTTTAAAATCGACTACTATATAAATAAAAAGCTGTAATTGTGAAAGTAATCATGCCTAAATATTAGGCGATTGTCAGTCGCCATTAGGGAGAAGCATTTTAATATACAGACAAACTGACTGTATTATTTTGATAAGAAACGTGCAAGATATCCCCATTCGCCCCATTCTCCGCCCAAATGTACAAATTTCGAAAAAAAAAACTTTTTGTTTCGAGTCTTCATAGTCAGTACACCGAATACACACCGAATTTCATGATATCAACTTCAGCGGTTCGGTTCCTTTTTTTTCAATTATATCCCTTAAAAGTACGAATTTCGAAAAATCCCTCTATTTTACATGTCTATGTAATTAGACATGATTCTAGCTGTTGTCGTATCATTTTATCCCTTTTTGTCCCATTTCGCCCGCTAAAACTTTTATTGTATTTGTGGTGCTTCCAGAGGAATATCCTTATTCTTCTTTTTTTTCAATTATCTTTATTCCTTTTTTCAATTATATCCCTTAAAAGTATGAATTTCGAAAAATTCTTCTATTTTACATGTCTATGTAATTAGAGGGATGTACATACCGAATTTTATGATTCTAGCTGTTGTCGTATCATTGGTACCATATTTTATCCCTTTTTGTCCCATTTCGCCCGCTAAAACTTTTATTGTATTTGTGGTGCTTCCAGAGGAATATCCGCAACAAATTTCAAATGTATGAAAATCAGAAATTTAATTAATAAACCAAGGCTATTAATATTTTTATATTACGTATATATATAATGAAAATAATACTTCAATTCATAAAGTAAATATAAGGCAGCAATCATAAATACCCTAAATATTGGGGGACAGAGAGTGTATTTTCAGCTACGGTGTTTTGTTGGTTGAATTTCCATCCTAATTTAATTTCAAAAGTACGCAGTATAAGACCACTTCATGATGCTACCTTTTTTTCTTAAGGTAACAAAATAAAGTACGAATATGAATTTTTTTACGTGGCTATGCACTCAGAGGAATGTATACTCCGAGTTCCAAGATACTATTTGCGGCCATTTTGTTGGTACCATTTTTATCCCCTTTCCGCATTTTACTCCTTCAAAGTACGACTTTAGAAAATTTCATCATTCTAGTTGTACCCTTTTAGTTGGTACCATTTTTATCTCCTCCCTTCGAATCCCTTGAAAGAACGAATTTGGGAAAAACCTTTTTTTCGTGTCTACTCAGTCAGAGGAATGTATACAGCGAATTTCATGGTTCTAGCTGCATCCATTTGTTTGGAACAATTTTTATCCCCTTTTTCCATTTTATACCCTAAAAGTACGAATTTCGAAAATTTCCTTTATTTTATGTGTCTACGCAATCAGAGGAATATATACACCGAATTTCATTATTCTAGGTGCAGCCGTTTGGTTGGTACTATTTTTATCCCTCTATCCCCATTTAACCCCTTAAAAGTACGAATTTAGAAAAAATACTTTTATATTATGTATCTACTCTATTAAAGGAATGTACACGCCAAATTTCGTGTTCCTATCTGTTGTCGTTTGATAGGTACCATTTTTATCCCTTTTTGTCCCATTTCGCCCCCTACAAATAAAAATCACTCTATTGTGCCCTTTTATGCTATGAAGGGAATGCGCATTGCAAATATCAAGTGAATACAAGCTAATATGTTCAAAAAACATGCTGAAATACTCTAAATATTAGGGGTATTTTCAGTCCTTGTGAGGGAAAATTTTTTCCCTCTGGGCCGATTTCGCCCACTTTCAATCCCAACCGATCTGCAACCATAAGACACATTTAGGGAAAATTTGAACCTCCTAGCTCATTTCGTTCGGCCGTTATCGTGCTTTCAACAGACAGACGGACATGGCTATATCGTCTTAGAATTTTACCACGACCCAGAATATATATACTTTACGGGGTCTCCGATGAATATTTTAAGGTGTTACAAACGGAATGACACCTCCAGGATGGGGGGTATAAAAAGGTCGGGTGAAAATGGGTCAGATGCGTTCAGAGATATATATATATATATCAGATTAAATATAGCCCCCATACGAATTTCACTCCCGATTTGATTTTTATACCCTCCACCTCCAGGATGGGGGTATACTAACTTTGTCATTCCGTTTGTAACACCTTGAAATATCGACCTGAGACCCTATAAAGTATATATATTCTTGATCGTCATAAAATTCTAAGACGATCTAGCCATGTCCGTCCGTCCGTCTGTCCGTCTGTTGAAAGCACGCTAGCATCTAAACGAAAGGAGCTAGAACGTTCAAATCTTCCATAAATGCGTCTTATAGTCGTAAATCAGTTGGGATTGAAATGGGGAGAAATCGGACCAAAGGGACAATTTTTTCCCTAAAGATACCCATAATAATCCCTAATATTTATTTAAGCATGTTTTTTGAATATGTCTGTTTATATTCAAAAAACGTGCGCCATAAAGTGATTCTTATTTGTAGTGGGTAAAATGGAGCAAAAAAGGGATAAAAATGGTACATATTAAACGACAACAGCTAGAAACACAAAATTTGGTGTGTACATTCCTCTAATTAAGTAGATACATAATATAAAAGTATTTTTCCCAAATTCGTACTTTTAAGGGGTAAAGTGGGAATAGAGGGATAAAAATGGTACCAACCAAACGGCTGTACCTAGAATAATGAAATTCGGTGTATACATTCCTCTGATTGCATGGACACGTAAAATACACGGATTTTTTCAAAATTCGTACTTTTTGGGGTTAAAATGAAAAAAGGGGATAAAAATAGTACCAATCAAATGACCGCAGCTAGAGTCATGAAATTCGGAGTATTGATTCCGCTGACTGCGTAGACACGGAAAATAAACAGATTTTTCGAAATTCGTACTTTTTGGGGTTAAAATGGAAAAGGGGGATACAAATAGTACCAACCAAATGGCCGCAGCTAGAGTCATGCAATTCGGAGTATACATTCCTCTGACTGCGTAGACACGAAAAATAAACGGATTTTTGGAAATTCGTACTTTCAAGAGATACAATGGTACAGGGGGATAAAAAAGTACCAACTAAACGACTACAGTTAGAATGATGAAATTCTAATTGCGTATAAATATCAAGGGGGTAAAAATGGTACCAACCAAATGGGCGCAGCTGGAATCATGGTATTCGATGTATACATTCCTCTGACTGCATAGTCACGCAAAAAAAGTTTTTTCCAAATTCGTACTTTTTCTTTTACGGCAAAAATTGGTTGAATCATGAAGTTAGGTTATTTTGCACTTTGCACATGTACCTCTGATAATGGATTTTCAAAATTTGTGCTTTTGGAATTAAAATAGAATGGAAATACAACCAACTGTAGCACCCACTATCTACCAATATTTATGGTATTTAAGCTTTTTGAAAATATAAATATAAGAATATTTATTATACACTCCACGAGAGTATTATGTCTTTGTGCATTTGTTTGTAACACCCAAAAGGAAGCGAGATAGACCCATTGTTAATTATACCGATCGACTTAGAATCACTTTTTGAATCGATTTAACGATGTCCGTCCGTCCGTCCGTCCGTCCGTCCGTCCGTCTGTCCATCTATTCTTGTAATCAAAGTACAGGTCGCAATTGTAGCCAGAACCAAATGAAACTTTGCACAACAAAGTTTTTCGGGATAAGGACGAACGCTATTTAATTTGAAGAAAATCGGTTCAGATTACGAATTTCACTCCCGATTTGACTCTTTTCACGCTAGATACCACATATTAAAACATATTTTCCTTAAACTTGGCAAAACATCTTACATTTCAACTAGAAACACCCACGGTGAAAATTGGTCAGATCGGTTCAGATTTAGATATAGCCCCCATACGAATTTCACTCCCGATTTGACTTTTTCTGCTGTAGAAACCACATGTTTTAACAGATGTGCTTCAAAATTGGCAAAACATCTTATATTTCAACTAGAAACACCCACGGTGAAAATGAGCCAGATCGGTTCAGATTTAGATATAGCCCCCATACGAATTTCACTCCCGATTTGACTCTTTTCACTCTAGATACCACATATTAAAACAGATTTTCCTCAAACGTGGCAAAACATCTTACATTTGAACTAGAAATACCCACGCTGAAAATTGGTCAGATCGGTTCAGATTTAGATATAGCCCCCATACGAATTTCACTCCCGATTTGACTTTTTCTGCTGTAGAAACCACATGTTTTAACAGATGTTCTTCAAAATTGGCAAAACATCTTATATTTCAACTAGAAACACCCACGGTGAAAATTAGCCAGATCGGTTCAGATTTAGATATAGCCCCCATACGAATTTCACTCCCGATTTAACTTTTTCTGCTATAGAAACCACATGTTTTAACAGATGTTCTTCAAAATTGGCAAAACATCTTATATTTCAACTAGAAATACCCACGATGAAAATTAGCCAGATCGGTTCAGATTTTAGCCCCCATACGAATTTCACTCCCGATTTGACTTTTTCTGCTGTAGAAACCACATATTTTAACAGATCTTCTTCAAAATTGGCAAAACATTTTCTATTTATACTAGAAACACCCATGAAACAGACCAAATGAACCAGATCGGTGCAGATTTAGATATAGCCCACATACGAATTTCACTCCCGATTTGACTTTTTCTGCTAAGAAACCACATATTTTAACACATTTTCTTCAAATTTGGCAAAATATCTTATATTTGCATGAGAAACACCCAGAATGAAAATGAGTCAGATCGGTTCAGATTTATATATAGCTCTTATACAAATTTCACTCCCGACTATGTATTTTCATCGAATTACTTAAATTTGAGAACTGGAAGAACTTATTGCGAAATGGATCACTTCATTCCATGTTGGGATATAGCCGTGATACAAATATTCTTTTCGATTTGACAAATTGAACGAGGATATATTAGCCTATGATTAGGAAACATACAAAAATTCTTCCCGTTTTCACTTTTTTCCGAATTGAATTGTATTCTGATAGAAAGTGGAGTGTATCATATAGTCGGCCCCGCCCGACTTTAGCCTTTCCTTACTGGTTTTTTGATTTGAAATAGATAATGGTTTGATATAATTAAAATATTATATTTATTTATATATGTAACTAGCTGAACCCCGCCCGCTTCGCCAGGCAAAAAAACAAATGGTTAAATTACGTTCCAATTTTCAGCCTTATAGCTCTCAATAACACTTTTGCCACGCCCACTCCACCCACAAAATGAAAATCCAAAATACGCCATCAAATTCATCTTTGTAATGATCAGTAATATATACGTTACAATTTTCAGCATTCTACCTAAAAAACACTATTTATTATTTATTATTATTATTTATTTATTTATTTGCCAACTTTGCCCACAAAACGAAATTCCAAATATTGGCATCAAATTGATGTTTCTCGTGGTCAGTAATATATGTACCAATATTCAGCCTTCTAGCTCCCAAAAACACTATTGCCACGCCCACTCCGCCCACAAAATGAAAATCCAAATTTCGGCATCATATTTATCATTCTCGTGTTCAGTAATATATACGTTCCAATTTTCAGTCTTCTAGCTTAAAAACACTATTGCCACGCACACTCCGCCCACAAAACGAAAATCCAAATTTCGGCATCATATTTATCATTTTCGTGGTCAGTAGTATATATGTACCAATTTTCAGCCTTCTAGCTGCCAAAAACACTATTGCCACGCCCACTCCGCCCACAAAATGAAAATCCAAATTTCGGCATCATATTTATCATTTTCGTGGTCAGTACTATAAATGTACCAATTTTCAGCCTTCTAGCTCCCAAAAACACTATTGCCACGCCCACTCCGCCCACAAAATGAAAATCCAAATTTCGGCATCATATTTATCATTTTCGTGGTCAGTAGTATATATGTACCAATTTTCAGCCTTCTAGCTCCCAAAAACACTATTGCCACGCCCACTCCGCCCACAAAATGAAAATCCAAATTTCCATTTTTTTTAAAACCCGTGCTGAGAAAATACCTTTCCAACAAAGTACAAATCATCAAAATCGGTTTGGCCAATCTCGAGTTATGGGATTACATGGCTTCGGACACTTTCTTTTATATATATAGACTAGCTGAACCCCGCCCGCTTCGCCAGGCAAAAAAAAAAAACAAATGGTTAAATTACGTTCCAATTTTCAGCCTTCTAGCTCTCAATAACACTTTTGCCACGCCCACTCCACCCACAAAATGAAAATCCAAAATACGCCATCAAATTCATCTTTGTAATGATCAGTAATATATACGTTACAATTTTCAGCATTCTACCTAAAAAACACTATTTATTATTTATTATTATTATTTATTTATTTATTTGCCAACTTTGCCCACAAAACGAAATTCCAAATATTGGCATCAAATTGATGTTTCTCGTGGTCAGTAATATATGTTCCAATTTTCAGTCTTCTAGCTCAAAAACACTATTGCCACGCACACTCCGCCCACAAAACGAAAATCCAAATTTCGGCATCATATTTATCATTTTCGTGGTCAGTAGTATATATGTACCAATTTTCAGCCTTCTAGCTGCCAAAAACACTATTGCCACGCCCACTCCGCCCACAAAATGAAAATCCAAATTTTGGCATCATATTTATCATTTTCGTGGTCAGTAGTATATATGTACCAATTTTCAGCCTTCTAGCTCCCAAAAACACTATTGCCACGCCCACTCCGCCCACAAAATGAAAATCCAAATTTCGGCATCATATTTATCATTCTCGTGTTCAGTAATATATACGTTCCAATGTTCAGTCTTCTAGCTCAAAAACACTATTGCCACGCACACTCCGCCCACAAAACGAAAATCCAAATTTCGGCATCATATTTATCATTTTCGTGGTCAGTAGTATATATGTACCAATTTTCAGCATTCTAGCTGCCAAAAACACTATTGCCACGCCCACTCCGCCCACAAAATGAAAATCCAAATTTCGGCATCATATTTATCATTTTCGTGGTCAGTAGTATAAATGTACCAATTTTCAGCCTTCTAGCTCCCAAAAACACTATTGCCACTCCGCCCACAAAATGAAAATCCAAATTTCGGCATCATATTTATCATTTTCGTGGTCAGTAGTATATATGTACCAATTTTCAGCCTTCTAGCTCCCAAAACACTATTGCCACGCCCACTCCGCCCACAAAATGAAAATCCAAATTTCTACATCATATTTATCATTCTCGTGGTCAGTAGTATATATGTACCAATTTTCAGCCTTCTAGCTCCCAAAAACACTATTGCCACGCCCACTCCGCCCACAAAATGAAAATCCAAATTTCGGCATCATATTTATCATTCTCGTGTTCAGAAATATATACGTTCCAATTTTCAGCCTTCTAGCTCTCAAAAACACTATTGCCACGCCCACTCCGCCCACAAAATGAAAATCCAAATTTCGGCATCATATTTATCATTTTCGTGGTCAGTAGTATACATGTACCAATTTTCAGCCTTCTAGCTCCCAAAAACACTATTGCCACGCCCACTCCGCCCACAAAATGAAAATCCAAATTTCCATTTTTTTAAAACCCGTGCTGAGAAAATACCTTTCCAACAAAGTACAAATCATCAAAATCGGTTTGGCCAATCTCGAGTTATGGGATTACATCGCTTCGGACACTTTCTTTTATATATATAGACTAGCTGAACCCCGCCCGCTTCACCAGGCAAAAAAAAACAAATGATTAAATAGCTCTCAATAACACTTTTGCCACGCCCACTCCACCCACAAAATGAAAATCCAAATTTCTACATCATATTTATCATTCTCGTGGTCAGTAGTATATATGTACCAATTTTCAGCCTTCTAGCTCCCAAAAACACTATTGCCACGCCCACTCCGCCCACAAAATTAAAATACAAATTTCGGCATCATATTTATCATTCTCGTGTTCAGTAATATATACGTTCCAATTTTCAGCCTTCTAGCTCTCAAAAACACTATTGCCACGCCCACTCCGCCCACAAAATGAAAATCCAAATTTCGGCATCATATTTATCATTCTCGTGTTCAGTAATATATACGCTACAATTTTCAGCCTTCTAGCTCAAAAAACACTTTTGCCACGCCCACTCCGCCCACAAAATGAAAATCCAAATTTCTACATCATATTTATCATTCTCGTGGTCAGTAGTATATATGTACCAATTTTCAGCCTTCTAGCTCCCAAAAACACTATTGCCACGCCCACTCCGCCCACAAAACGAAATTCCAAATATTGGCATCAAATTGATGTTTCTCGTGGTCAGTAATATATGTACCAATATTCAGCCTTCTAGCTCCCAAAAACACTATTGCCACGCCCACTCCGCCCACAAAATGAAAATCCAAATTTCGGCATCATATTTATCATTCTCGTGTTCAGTAATATATACGTTCCAATTTTAAATCTTCTGGCTCAAAAACACTATTGCCACGCACACTCCGCCCACAAAACGAAAATCCAAATTTCGGCATCATATTTATCATTTTCGTGGTCAGTAGTATATATGTACCAATTTTCAGCCTTCTAGCTGCCAAAAACACTATTGCCACGCCCACTCAGCCCACAAAATGAAAATCCAAATTTCGGCATCATATTTATCATTTTCGTGGTCAGTAGTATATATGTACCAATTTTCAGCCTTCTAGCTCCCAAAAACACTATTGCCACGCCCACTCCGCCCACAAAATGAAAATCCAAATTTCGGCATCTTATTTATCATTTTCGTGGTCAGTAGTATATATGTACCAATTTTCAGCCTTCTAGCTCCCAAAACACTATTGCCACGCCCACTCCGCCCACAAAATGAAAATCCAAATTTCGGCATCATATTTATCATTCTCGTGTTCAGTAATATATACGCTACAATTTTCAGCCTTCTAGCTCAAAAAACACTTTTGCCACGCCCACTCCGCCCACAAAATGAAAATCCAAATTTCTACATCATATTTATCATTTTCGTGGTCAGTAGTATATATGTACCAATTTTCAGCCTTCTAGCTCCCAAAAACACTATTGCCACGCCCACTCCGCCCACAAAATGAAAATCCAAATTTCGGCATCATATTTATCATTTTCGTAGTCAGTAGTATATATGTACCAATTTTCAGCCTTCTAGCTCCCAAAAACACTATTGCCACGCCCACTCCGCCCACAAAATGAAAATCCAAATTTCCATTTTTTTTAAAACCCGTGCTGAGAAAATACCTTTCCAACAAAGTACAAATCATCAAAATCGGTTTGGCCAATCTCGAGTTATGGGATTACATCGCTTCGGACACTTTCTTTTATATATAGATTATTTTTTCAATATTTGTATTTGTTTTAGTTTGGATATATGATTTATATTTTCCGGTAATATTGCTGCACTTCTACGAAAACCGACAACCTCTGTTGAATGCAATCCATGGTGGAGGGTATATAAAGTTCGTCCCGGCCGAACTTAACGCCGTTTTTACTTGTTTTCACTCTAGATACCACATATTTCAACAGGTTTTCTTCAAAATTTAGAAAACATCTTATATTTCAACAAGTAAAAACGGCGTTAAGTTCAGCCGGGCCGAACTTTATATACCATCCACCATGGATTGCATTCCACAGAGGTTGTCGGTTTTCGTAGAAGTGCAGTAATATTACGGGAAAATACAATTTTTCCATGCTTTATATAAGGACTTTCTGTATATGTTTGTGTGCCACAAAATTTGAAATCAATTTTTGAAAGCTTTTTTCTCAACCAATTTTGCTCAAATTTTGCACACTTAATCATTTTCGATGACAATACAAGGAAATGGAAAAATTTAACCAATTGGACAAAGGGGCGTGGTACCTCCCATACAAACCACAAATTAAAAATCTATTATTTCTGCTCCTGATAACGGTATTTAAACAAAATTTGGTACGTCGGTTTGGTGTGCATGTTGTAAGTGCTGCTGCAAATATGGGCGGGATTGTACAAAGGGGCGTGGTACCTCCCATACAAACCACAAATTAAAAATCTATTATTTCTGCTCCTGATAACGGTATTTGAACAAAATTTGGTACGTCGGTTTGGTGTGGATTTTTTAAGTGCTGCTGCAAATATGGGCGGGATTGTACAAAGGGGCGTGGTACCTCCCATACAAACCACAAATTAAAAATCTATTATTTCTGCTCCTGATAACGGTATTTGAACAAAATTTGGTACGTCGGTTTGGTGTGGATTTTTTAAGTGCTGCTGCAAATATGGGCGGGATTGTACAAAGGGGCGTGGTACCTCCCATACAAACCACAAATTAAAAATCTATTATTTCTGCTCCTGATAACGGTATTTGAACAAAATTTGGTACGTCGGTTTGGTGTGCATTTTTTAAGTGCTGCTGCAAATATGAGCGGGAATGGACAAAGGGGCGTGGTACCTCCCATACAAACCACAAATTAAAAATCTATTATTTCTGCTCCTGATAACGCAGTAATTTTTCCTTCTACAAAAGATAACTAAAAAAGAATTTCTAGGCCCAATAGAATTCTGCTTGCATAAAGCATGGATTTGAAAAAATTTTTTTTTTTGATTTATTTTAATATATCCAAACCAAAACAAATAAAAATATTGAAAAATTAATTTTATAAATAAATAAATATTTTAATTATTTCAAACCACACTTATAAGGTAATGCTACCAATACGTCAATTCAAAAAATGAATATTCTTATATTTATATTTTCAAAGCCAAAATTATTGGTATATAGTGGGTGCTACAGTTGGTCCATTCTATTTTAATTCCAAAAGTACAAATTTTGAAAATCCAATATCAGACGTACATAGTGCAAAATACCTCACTTCATGATTCAACCAATTTTTATTTATTTTGCGTGTCTATGCAGTCAGAGGAATGTATACACCGAATTCCATGATTCCAGCTGCGCCCAGTTGGTTGGTACCATTTTTACCCCCTTGACGTTTCTACGCAATTAGAATTTCATCATTCTAGTTGTAGTCGTTTAGTTGGTACTATTTTTATCCCTCTGTACCATTGTATCCCTTGAAAGTACTAATTTCGAAAAATTCGTCTATTTTCCGTGTCTTCGCAGTCAGAGGAATGTATACTCCGAATTCCATGACTCTAGCTGCGGTCATTTGATTGGTACTATTTTTATCCCCTTTTTTCATTTTAACCCCAAAAAGTACGAATTTCGAAAAATCAGATTATTTTCCGTGTCTTCACACTCAGAGGAATGTATACTCCGAATTTCATGATTCTAGCTGCGGTCATTAGATTGGTACTATTTTTATCCCCTTTTTTTTCCATGCTTTATATAAGGTTACTTTCTATATATGTGTGCCACAAAATTTGAAATCAATTTTTGAAAGCTTTTTTCTCAACCAATTTTGCTCAAATTTTGCACACTTAATCATTTTCGATGACAATCCAAGGAAATGGAAAAATTTGACCAATTGGACAAAGGGGCGTGGCACCTCCCATACGAAGTTAAAACCTATTATTGAATATTGTCAGTTCTATGACACCTAGAGTGCTGAAATTTTGTGTAAGTGCATCTAGCATCAATTCGCATAGTTGTGCCAAAAATGGGCGGTATTGGAAAAGTGGGCGTGGCATCTCCCATACGAAGTTAAAACCTATTATTGAATATTGTCAGTTCTATAACAGTGCTGAAATTTTGTGTAAGTGCATCTAGCATCAATTCGCATAGTTGTGCCAAAAAGGGGCGGTATTGGAAAAGTGGGCGTGGCACCTCCCATACAAAGTTAAAACCTATTATTGAATATTGTCAGTTCTATGACACCTAGAGTGCTGAAATTTTGTGTAAGTGCATCTAGCATCAATTCGCATAGTTGTGCCAAAAATGGGCGGTATTGGAAAAGTGGGCGTGGCACCTCCCATACGAAGTTAAAACCTATTATTGAATATAGTCAGTTCTATGACACCTAGAGTGCTGTAATTTTGTGTAAGTGCATCTAGCATCAATGTGCATAGTTGTGCCAAAAATGGGCGGTATTGGAAAAGTGGGCGTGGAACCTCCCATACGAAGTTAAAACCTATTATTGAATATTGTCAGTTCTATGACACCTAGAGTGCTGAAATTTTGTGTAAGTGCATCTAGCATCAATTCGCATAGTTGTGCCAAAAATGGGCGGTATTGGAAAAGTGGGCGTGGCATCTCCCATACGAAGTTAAAACCTATTATTGAATATTGTCAGTTCTATGACACCTAGAGTGCTGAAATTTTGTGTAAGTGCATCTAGCATCAATTCGCATAGTTGTGCCAAAAATGGGCGGTATTGGAAAAGTGGGCGTGGCACCTCCCATACGAAGTTAAAACCTATTATTGAATATTGTCAGTTCTATGACACCTAGAGTGCTGAAATTTTGTGTAAGTGCATCTAGCATCAATTCGCATAGTTGTGCCAAAAATGGGCGGTATTGGAAAAGTGGGCGTGGCACCTCCCATACGAAGTTAAAACCTATTATTGAATATAGTCAGTTCTATGACACCTAGAGTGCTGTAATTTTGTGTAAGTGCATCTAGCATCAATGTGCATAGTTGTGCCAAAAATGGGCGGTATTGGAAAAGTGGGCGTGGCACCTCCCATACGAAGTTAAAACCTATTATTGAATATTGTCAGTTCTATGACACCTAGAGTGCTGAAATTTTGTGTAAGTGCATCTACCATCAATGTGCGTAGTTCTGCCAAAAATGGGCGGTATTGGAATAGTGGGCGTACCACCTCCCATACGAAGTTAAAACATATTATCGAATAGTGTCAGTTCTATGACACGTATAGTGCTCAAATTTTGTGTAAGTGCATCTAGCATCAATGTGCGTAGTTGCGCCTAAAATGGGCGGTAATGCAAAAGTGGGCGTGCCACCTCCCATATGAAGTTAAAACCAAAATTACACCTACTGTAATTTTGTGTAAGTGCATCTAGCATTAATGTGCGTAGTTGTGACAAAAATGGGCAGTAATGGAAATGTGGGCGTGGCACCTCCCATACGAAGTTAAAACCCATTTTCGAATATATGCCGTTCTATGGCAGATAAAAAACTGAAATTTTGCAGTAATTTTTCCTTCTACAAAAGATAACTAAAAAAGAATTTCTAGGCCCAATAGAATTCTGCTTGCATAAAGCATGGATTTGAAAAAAAAAATTTTTGATTTACTAGTTCATTTTAACCCCAAAAGGTACGAATTTTGAAAAATCCGTGTATTTTACTTATCTATGCAATCAGAGGAGTGTATACACCGAATTTCATTATTCTAGGTACAGCCGTTTGGTTGGTACCATTTTTATACCCTCCACCTCCAGGATGGGGGTATATTCACTTTGTCATTCCGTTTGTAACACCTTGAAATATTCATCGGAGACCCCATAAAGTATATATATTCTGCATCGTGGTAAAATTCTAAGACGATATAGCCATGTCCGTCTGTCCGTCTGTCTGTCTGTCTGTTGAAAGCACGATAGCGGCCGAACGAAATGAGCTAGGAGGTTCAAATTTTTCCTAAATGTGTCTTATGGTTGTAGATCGGTTGGGATTGAAAGTGGACGAAATCGACCCAGAGGGAAAAATTTTTCCCTCACAAGGACTGAAAATACCCCTAATATTTAGAGTATTTCAGCATGTTTTTTGAACATATTAGCTTGTATTTACTTGATATTTGCAATGCACATTCCCTCTATAGCTTAAAAGGGCACCATAGAGTGATTTTTATTTGTAGGGGGCGAAATGGGACAAAAAGGGATAAAAATGGTACCTATCAAACGACAACAGATAGAAACACGAAATTTGGCGTGTTCATTCCTCTAATAGAGTAGATACATAATATAAAAGTATTTTTTCTAAATTCGTACTTTTAAGGGGTTAAATGGGGATAGAGGGATAAAAATAGTACCAACCTAACGGCTGCACCTAGAATAATGAAATTCGATATATACATTCCTCTGATTGCGTAGACACGTAAAATAAAATAACTTTCCAAAATTCGTACTTTTTGGGGTTCAAATGGAAAATGGGGATAAAAATAGTACCTACCAAATGACAGCAGCTAGAATCATGAAATTCGGAGTATACATTCCTCTGACTGCGTAGACACGAAAAATAAAACGTTTTATCCAAATTCGTACTTTCAATGGGTACAATGGCTAAAAGGGATAAAAATAGTACCAACTAAACGAATACAGCTAGAATGATGACATTCAGTGAGTACGTCCCTCTCATTGTGTAGATACGTAAAATAAAGAGATTTTAGATAGTCGTACTCTTGAGGGGGCAAAATTGGAAAAAGGGGATAAAAATGGTACCAACAAAATGGCCGCTGATAGAATCATGAAATTCGGTGTATACATTCCTCTGACTACATAGCCACGTAAAATATTTTTTTCCAAGTTCGTACTTTATTTTGTGGCTTTTACGACAAAAAATGGTAGAATCATGAAGTTTAAAAAATTATACTTTTGAAATTAAAATAGGATGGAAATACAACCAACCAAACGACTGTAGCTGAACATTTACTCTATGAATTGAAGTATTATATCCATTACATATATATAATACAAATATTGGTAGCCTTGGCTTATTAATTAAATTTCTTATTTTCATGCAGTTTATTTCCTCTTGTAGCTTGGAAGCACCACAAAGAAAATAAATGGGACAAAAAGGGATAAAATATGGTACCAATGATACGACAACAGCTAGAATCATAAAATTCGGTGTGTACATCCCTTTAATTGCATAGACACGTAAAATAGAGGGATTTTTCGAAATACGTATGGGGCGAATGGGGATATCTTTAAAATTTATACTTTTCTTATCACTTTGTCTGTATCTGGAAATGCTTCTTTCTAATGGCGACTGACAATCGCCTAATATTTAGGCATGTTCACTTTCACAATTTCAGCAGTTAATTTATATATAGTAGTCGATTTTAAACCGTGCGCATAAGTATACATTATAGTTTGAAATAGTAAACAAATATAGTAATGTGCATACAAATATCGCAATTTTCGTAATATGGTACTGTGCTTCTATGTAAAGTCGACATCCTTTAATCTGCTGGTAATACTGTGGAATGCACTCCGTGGTGGAGGGTATATAAGATTCGGCCCGGCCGAACTTAACGCCTTCTTACTTGTTTTTAAACTAGAAACATCTGTGGTAAAAATGTGCTAGATCGGTTCAGATTTATATATAGCTCCCATAAAAATTTCGCTCCCAATTTGAATTTTTCCGCTCTATAATCTACATATTTTAACATATTTTCTTCAAAATTGGCAAAACATCTTATATTTAAAATAGGAACACCTATGGTGAAATTTTCATACAAATTTCGCTCCCAATTTCAATTTTTCCGCTCTAGAATCCACATATTTTCTTCTAAATTCGCAAAAAGCCTTGTATTTAAACTAGAAACATCTGTGGTGAAAATAAGTCAGATCGGTTCAGATTTATATATTGCTCCCATACAAATGTCTCCTCCGATTTGACTCTTTCCGCTCTAGAAACCACAAACATTCTCAGATTTTCTTCAAATTTGGCAAAACATCTTATATTTCGACTAGAAACAGCTCTGGTAAAAATAGGATAGATCGGTTCCGATTTATATATAGCTCCCATACAAATGTCTTATCCGATTTGACTCTTTCAGTTCTAGAAAGCACAAACTTTGACAGATTTTCTTCAAATTTGGCAAAACAGCTTATATTTCAACTAAAACCAGGTGTGGTAAAAATATTATAAATCGGTTCAGATTTATATATAGCTCCCATACAAATGTCTCTTCCGATTTGACTCTTTTCGCTCTAGAAACCACAAACATTGACAGATTTTCTTCAAATTTGGCAAAACAACTTATATTTCAACTAAAAACAGCTCTGGTAGAAATAGGATAGATCGGTTCAGATTTATATATAGCTCCCATACAAATCTCTTGTCTGATTTGACTCTTTCCGCTCTAGAAACCACAAACTTTGACACATTTTCTTCAAATTTGGCAAAACAACTTATATTTCAACTAAAAACAGCTCGGGTGAAAATGGGTCAGATGCGTTCAGATATATACACTAATACCCCGATTTGCGTCGCTCCGATTTGCGTTGATTCGATTTGCGTCATCAAAATAAACATTGCGTGGCTTCGAACTGCGTCGTTGATGTTTCGTTTTGCGTCGCAAAAAAAATAATTGTGGCTTCGAATTGCGTCGTTAATGTTTCGTTTTGCGTCGTTTTCTATTACATTTTGTGCATAGAAAGGGTATTTCCCTTTTTATTTGCTTTTGGTCGTTTTAAAATTTTTGGTGTCAGTTTACAAGAAATATTAGTGCGAAAAAGTGTAAGAGCAATTTCTGCTCCGTAAAAAATAAATAAAATGAGTCAAAAGCGAAAAAGAATTACATTAAAACAAAAAATAGACATTTTAAAACGTTTTAAATCAGGTGATAAACCTGCTGACATTGCAAGAACCATGGGTTTTGCTCCAACTACAATAAGAACAATTTGTAGTCGTGATGCTGATAAAATTAAAGAATATGGTAAAACTGCCACACATTTGCAGTCAACGCAAGTTTCTAAAGTTAGAAGTTCACTTATGGTAAAAATGGAGTCCCTTCTATGCATGTGGATAGAAGATCAGAACCAGAGAAGAATGCCACTGAGCCAAATGCTAATTCAAAACAAGGCTCTATCGATATTTAACGATCTAAAAAATAATTCTGCTTCAACAAGTGGTGAAATATTTGAAGAATTTGAAGCTAGCCGAGGCTGGTTCAGTCGTTTTAAAACCAGAGCAAATCTGCATAATGTTGCATTGAAAGGAGAAGCAGCTAGTGCAGACATTTCAGCAGCAAACAACTTTAAAGAAGAACTGAAATCCATTATAGAAGAAGGCGGATACTCTCCAAAGCAAATCTTTAACGTCGATGAAACTGGACTGTTTTGGAAACGACTTCCAAAGAGGACATTCATTTCTAAATCTGAAAAATCTTGCCCAGGGTATAAAGTCAGTAAAGATCGACTCACGCTTCTCTTAGGAGGAAATGCTGAAGGTGATTTCAAGTTTAAACCTCTTCTTGTTTATCATTCTGAAAACCCAAGACCTTTTAAAAATGTTAAAAAAAGTGATCTACCGGTCCACTGGCGTGCAAATAAAAAAGCTTGGATGACAGCAACCCTGTTTAAAGACTGGGTAGAAAATTGCGCAGTTCCAGAATTAAAGGCTTACAGTTCTTCTGAAAATATAGAATTCAAAATGCTTTTATTGATAGACAATGCTCCAGGGCATCCAATATTTTCAGATGACATTTCAGAAAATATAAAAGTTGTATTTATGCCGCCAAATACCACATCAATTTTGCAACCTATGGACCAAGGTGTTATATCGAACTTCAAGTGTTACTATCTACGAAGAACTTTTAGTCAGCTACTTCATGCATCGGATGGACACAATAAGCCTTCCATGAAAGAGTTTTGGAGAAATTATAATATTTTGATGGCCATTGAAAATATAAATCAATCCTGGATGGAAGTAAAAAAATCGTGTATGAATGGAGTCTGGCGGCAAATATGGCCTGACTGTGTTCCAAATAATAGTCCAGAAATAAACGATGTAAATAGCATTTGTCAAGAAATTGCTGAACGTGCTAGCACAGCAGAAGTTGATGGTATGGAAGAAGACGACATTAATGAGCTATTAATGTCACACGAAGAATTCCTAAACAACGAAGATTTATTTTCTGTTGATGTGGAACACGCATTAGAAGACGAAATACTTACGCCAGATAATATAGCAGAAGAAAAACATCTGAAGATCACTCAGATATCAGAAGCTATGCAACTTATATCAAAAGCTATGGATATTTTTACAGACAACGATCCAGACGAAAATCGAAGCAGCAAAGTTTTAAACGCTGTGACAGATGCTATTGATTGTTATAGAGAAATTTATTTACAAAAAAAATCAGTTAAAGTTCAACGGAAAATAACCGGATTTTTTCAAAAAGATGGGCAGCTATCGAATCAAAGCCCTGATGTGACCATTGCCTTGGAGTAACACAAATTATTTAATAATTTAATTAATTGAATTAATTATATGTTTATGTTGATTTTTTACATGTATGAATTGGCTTTAATTTATTTTTTTACTTTACGTTATCTTTTTGTTGCAATAAATTATAAAAAATATGTCTATGTATACATTTATTTATAGTAAAAATGTTCAAATTTTCTAAAAATTTTCTTCTGGAACGAATTAACGAAAAATCCATACAAATATATGGAGAAAAGTGATTCGATTTGCGTTGTTTCGCATTGCGTCCCGTTTGGTCGGTCCCAATTAACGACGCAAGTCGGGGTATTAGTGTATATATATATCAGATTAAATATAGCCCCCATACGAATTTCACTCCCGATTTAATTTTTTATACCCTCCACCTCCAGGATGGGGGTATATTCACTTTGTCATTCCGTTTGTAACACCTTGAAATATTTATCGGAGACCCCATAAAGTATATATATTCTGGGTCGTGGTAAAATTCTAAGACGATATAGCCATGTCCGTCTGTCTGTTGAAAGCACGATAGCGGCCGAACGAAATGAGCTAGAAGGTTCAAATTTTTCCTAAATGTGTCTTATGGTAGTAGATCGCTTGGGATTGAAAGTGGACGAAATCGGTCCAGAGGAAAAAAATTTTCCCTCACAAGTACTGAAAATACCCCTAATATTTAGAGTATTTCAGCCAGAGCTGTTAAGTAATGATTAGTAATCCTAATCATTAGTAATTAGATTACTTTTTTTTTAAGTAGAAGTAATGATTACAATACGATTACATTCAGTTTTATACGATTAGTAATTGATTACGATTAGAAGTAATCAAAAAATAATCAGGATTACTTGCGATTACTGAAAAATAATCAAAAGTAATCAAAAATGAGTTCGACTACTTTAAAAGATTACTTTTGACTATTTTAGATTACTTTTGATTACTTTTGATTTTTATACCCTCCACCTCCAGGATGGGGGTATACTAACTTTGTCATTCCGTTTGTAACACCTTGAAATATTGACCTGAGACCCTATAAAGTATATATATTCTTGATCGTCATAAAATTCTAAGACGATCTAGCCATGTCCGTCCGTCCGTCCGTCTGTCCGTCTGTTGAAAGCACGCTAGCATCTAAACGAAAGTAGCTAGGACGTCCAAATTTTCCATAAATACGTCTTATAGTCGTAGATCGGTTGGGATTGAAATGGGGCGAAATCGGCCCAAAGGGAAAAATTTTTCCCTCACAAGGACTAAAAATACCCATAATAATCCCTACTATTTTAGCGTATTTAAGCATGTTTTTTGAATATGTCTGTTTATATCTGCTTGATATTTGGTATGCGTATTACCCTTATAGCAAAAAACTGCACCATAAAGTGATTCTTATTTGTAGGGGGTGAAATGGGGCAAAAAAGGGATAAAAATGGTACACATTAAACGACAACAGCTAGAAACACGAAATTCAGCGTGTACATTCTTCCTCTAATTGAGTAGATACATGATATAAAAGTTTTTTTTTCAAATTCGTACTTTTAAGGGGTAAAATGAGAAAAGAGGGATAAAAATGGTACCAACATAACGGCTGTACCTAGAATAATGAAATTCGGTGTATACATTCCTCTGATTGCATAGACAAGTAAAATACACGGATTTTTTAAAATTCGTACTTTTTGGGGTTAATATGAAAAAAGGGGATAAAAATAGTACCAATCAAATAACCGCAGCTAGAGTGATGAAATTCGGAATATACATTCCTCTGACTGTGTACACACGGAAAATAAACCGATTTTTCGAAATTCGTATTTTTTGGGAACAAAATAGAAAAAGGGGATAAAAATAGTACCAACCAAATGACCGCAGCTAGAGTCATGAAATTCGAAGTATACATTCCTTTGACTACGTAGACATGAAAAATAAAAGGTTTTTCCAAATTCGTACTTTCAAGGGATACAATGGGTACGGAGGGATAAAAATGGTACCAACAAAACGGCTACACCTGGAATAATGAAATTCGGTGTATGCATTCCTCTGATTGCGTAGACACTTAAAATAAGCAGGTTTTTCGAAATTCGTACTTTTTGGGGTTAAAATGAAAAAAGGGGATAAAAATAGTACCAATTAAATGACCGCAGCTAGAGTCATGGAATTCTGAGTATACATTCCTCTGACTGCGTAGACACTGAAAATAGACGAATTTTTCGAAATTCGTACATTTTGGGGTTAAAATTGAAAAAGGGGATACAAATAGTACCAACCAAATGACCGCAGCTAGAGTCATGCAATTCGGAGTATACATTCCTCTGATTGAGTAGGAATCGGAAAATAAACGAATTTTTCGAAATTCGTACTTTCAAGGGATAAAAATAGTACCAACTAAATGACTACAGCTAGAATGATGAAATTCTAATTGCGTAGAAACGTCGAGGGGGTAAAAATAGTACCAACCACATGGTCGCAGGTGGAATTATGGAATTCGGTGTATACATTCCTCTGCCTGCATAGACACGCAAAATAAAAAGTTTTTTTTCCAAATTTGTACCTTTTCTATTATGACAAAAATTATGACAAAAATGAAGTTAGGTTATTTTGCACTATGTTCGTCTGATAATGGATTTTTTGGTACTTTTGGAATTAAAATAGAATGGAAATACAACCAACTGTAGCACCCACTATCTACCAATATTTATGGTATTTAAGCTTTTTGAAAATATAAATATAAGAATATTTATTTTTTGATTTGAAATAAAAAATGGTTTGAAATAATTAAAATATTATATTTATTTATAAAATTATTTTTTCAATATTTGTATTTGTTTTGGTTTGCCTATATTAAAAAAATTATATTTTCTTGTAATATTACTGCACTTCTACGAAAACCGACAAACTCTGTGGAATGCAATCCATGGTGGAGGGTATATAAAGTTCGGCCCGGCCGAACTTAACGCCGTTTTTACTTGTTTGTGATTACTTTTGATTCTCGCGAAATCGGTATGAGAGTCATAGTAGTCTGTTTGTCAAAACTTTTGACTTTTCAATATATGTCAGTTTTGATTTTTTCTGTTCTCGTTCTTTTGCCAGCTAAAACCGAAAGGTAACGGTAATCGCAAGTAATCCTGATTATTTTTTGATTATTTGTAATCGTAATCAATTAGTAATCAGAAATTGTTGAATAGTGGATTATATAATCATTACGATTCTTTTTAAAAAGTAATGTAATTGATTACTAATCGTAATCGAAATTTAACAGCTCTGATTTCAGCATGTTTTTTGAACATATTAGCTTGTATTTACTTGATATTTGCAATTCGCATTCCCTCGACATTCTTTAATCTACTGGTAATACTGTGGAATGCACTCCGTGGTGGAGGGTATATAAGATTCGGCCCATACAAATTTCGCTCCCAATTCGACTTTTTCCGCTCTAGAAACCACATATTTTAACAGATTTTCTTCAAAATTCGCAAAACATCTTATTTTTAAACTAGAAACATCTGTGGTAAAAATGTGCTAGATCGGTTCAGATTTATATATAGCTCCCATAAAAATTTCGCTCCCAATTTGAATTTTTCCGCTCTATAATCTACATATTTTAACATATTTTCTTCAAAATTGGCAAAACATCTTATATTTAAAATAGGAACACCTATGGTGAAATTTTCATACAAATTTCGCTCCCAATTTCAATTTTTCCGCTCTAGAATCCACATATTTTCTTCTAAATTCGCAAAAAGCCTTGTATTTAAACTAGAAACATCTGTGGTGAAAATAAGTCAGATCGGTTCAGATTTATATATAGCTCCCATACAAATGTCTCCTCCGATTTGACTCTTTCCGCTCTAGAAACCACAAACATTCTCAGATTTGCTTCAAATTTGGCAACACATCTTATATTTCGACTAGAAACAGCTCTGGTAAAAAATAGGATAGATCGGTTCCGATTTATATATAGCTCCCATACAAATGTCTTATCCGATTTGACTCTTTCAGTTCTAGAAAGCACAAACTTTGACAGATTTTCTTCAAATTTGGCAAAACAGCTTATATTTCAACTAAAACCAGGTGTGGTAAAAATATTATAAATCGGTTCAGATTTATATATAGCTCCCATACAAATGTCTCTTCCGATTTGACTCTTTTCGCTCTAGAAACCACAAACATTGACAGATTTTCTTCAAATTTGGCAAAACAACTTATATTTCAACTAAAAACAGCTCTGGTAGAAATCGGTTCAGATTTATATATAGCTCCCATACAAATGTCTTGTCTGATTTGACTCTTTCCGCTCTAGAAACCACAAACTTTGACACATTTTCTTCAAATTTGGCAAAACAACTTATATTTCAACTAAAAACAGCTCGGGTGAAAATGGGTCAGATGCGTTCAGATATATATATATATATATATATATATCAGATTAAATATAGCCCCCATACGAATTTCACTCTCGATTTAATTTTTTATACCCTCCACCTCCAGGATGGGGGTATATTCACTTTGTCATTCCGTTTGTAACACCTTGAAATATTTATCGGAGACCCCATAAAGTATATATATTCTGGGTCGTGGTAAAATTCTAAGACGATATAGCCATGTCCGTCTGTCTGTTGAAAGCACGATAGCGGCCGAACGAAATGAGCTAGAAGGTTCAAATTTTTCCTAAATGTGTCTTATGGTTGTAGATCGCTTGGGATTGAAAGTGGACGAAATCGGTCCAGAGGGAAAAAATTTTCCCTCACAAGTACTGAAAATACCCCTAATATTTAGAGTATTTCAGCATGTTTTTTGAACATATTAGCTTGTATTTACTTGATATTTGCAATTCGCATTCCCTCGACATTCTTTAATCTACTGGTAATACTGTGGAATGCACTCCGTAGTGGAGGGTATATAAGATTCGGCCCGGCCGAACTTAACGCCTTCTTACTTGTTATACACTCCACCTCCAGGATGGGGGTATATTCACTTTGTCATTCCGTTTGTAACACCTTGAAATATTCATCGTAGACCCCATAAAGTATATACATTCTGGGTCGTGGTAAAATTCTAAGACGATATAGCCATGTCCGTCTGTCCGTCTGTCTGTTGAAAGCACGATAGCGGCCGAACGAAATGAGCTAGGAGGTTCAAATTTTTCCTAAATGTGTCTTATGGTTGTAGATCGGTTGGGATTGAAAGTGGACGAAATCGGCCCAGAGGGAAAATTTTTTCCCTCACAAGGACTGAAAATACCCCTAATATTTAGAGTATTTCAGCATGTGTTTTGATCATATTAGCTTGTATTTACTTGATATTTGCAATGCGCATTCCCTTTATAGCATAAAATGACACCATAGAGTGATTTTTATTTGTAGGGGGCGAAATGGGACAAAAAGGGATAAAAATGGTACCTATCAAACGACAACAGATAGAAACACGAAATTCGGCGTGTGCATTCATCTAATAGAGTAGATACATAATATAAAAGTATTTTTTCTAAATTCGTACTTTTAAGGGGTTACATGGGGATAGAGGGATAAAAATAGTACCAACCTAACGGCTGCACCTAGAATAATGAAATTCGATATATGTATTCCTCTGATTGCGTAGACACGTAAAATAAAAGAACTTTCCAAAATTCGTACTTTTTGGGGTTCAAATGGAAAAAGGGGATAAAAATAGTACCTACCAAATGACAGCAGCTAGAATCATGAAATTCGGAGTATACATTCATCTGACTGCGTAGACACGAAAAATAAAACGTTTTTTCCAAATTCGTACTTTCAAGGGATACAATGGCTACAGGGGATAAAAATAGTACCAACTAAACGAATACAGCTAGAATGATGAAATTCAGTGTGTACATCTAATTGCATAGACACGTAAAATAGAGGGATTTTTAAGGGATATAAATAACAAGTAAGAAGGCGTTAAGTTCGGCCGGGCCGAATCTTATATACCCTCCACCACGGAGTGCATTCCACAGTATAACCAGCAGATTAAAGGAAGTCGACTTTACATAGAAGCACAGTACCATATTACGAAAAGTGTGATATTTTTATGCACATTACTATATTTGTTTACTATTTCAAACTATAATGCGCACTATTTGAAATCGACTACTATATATAAATAAAATGTTGAAATTGTGAAAGTGAACATGCCTAAATATTAGGCGATTGTCAGTCGCTATTAGAAAGAAGCATTTTCAGTAACAGACAAAGTGATAAGAAAAGTATAAATTTTAAAGATATCCCCATTCGCCCCATACGTATTTCGAAAAATCCCTCTATTTTACGTGTCTATGCAATTAAAGGGATGTACATACCGAATTTTATGATTCTAGCTGTTGTCGTATCATTGGTACCATATTTTATCCCTTTTTGTCCCATTTATTTTCTTTGTGGTGCTTCCAAGCTACAAGAGGAAATAAACTGTATGAAAATAAGAAATTTAATTAATAAGCCAAGCCTACCAATATTTGTATTATATATATATGTAATGGATATAATACTTCAATTCATAAAGTAAATTTTCAGCTACAGTCGTTTGGTTGGTTGTATTTCCATCCTATTTTAATTTCAAAAGTATAATTTTTTTAAACTTCATGATTCTACCATTTTTGTCGTAAAAACAACAAAATAAAGTACGAATTTGGAAGAAATAATATTTTACGTGGCTATGCTATGTATACACCGAATTCCGTGATTCTATCAGCGGCCATTTTGTTGGTACCATTTTTATCCCCTTTTTCCAATTTTCCCCCTCAAGAGTACGACTATCTAAAATCACTTTATTTTACGTATCTACACAATTAGAGGGATGTACACACTGAATTTCATCATTCCAGCTGTATTCGTTTAGTTGGTACTATTTTTATCCCCTGTAGCCATTGTATCCCTTGAAAGTACGAATTTTGAAAAAAAAAAAACGTTTTATCTAACGGTCTACGCAGTCAGAGGAATGTATATTCCGAATTTCATGATTTCAGCTGCTGTCATTTGGTAGGTACTATTTTTATCCCCTTTTTTCCATTTGAACCCCAAAAAGTACGAATTTTAGAAAGTTCTTTTATTTTACGTGTCTACGCAATCAGAGGAATGTATATATCGAATTTCATTATTCTGGGTGCAGCCGTTAAGTTGGTACTATTTTTATCCCTCTATCCCCATTTAATCCCTTAAAAGTACGAATTTAGAAAAAATACTTTTATATTATGTATTTACTCTATTAGAGGAATGTACACACCAAATTTCGTGTTTCTATCTGTTGTCGTTTGATAGGTACTATTTTTATCCCTTTTTCGTCCCATTTCGCACCCTACAAATAAAAATCACTCTATGGTGCCCTTTTATGCTATAAAGGGAATGCGAATTGCAAATATCATGTAAATACAAGCTATTATGTTCAAAAACCATGCTGAAATACTCTAAATATTAGGGGTATTTTCAGTCCTTGTGAGGGAAAAATTTTTCCCTCTGGCCCGATTTCGCCCACTTTCAATCCCAACCGATCTGCAACCATAAGACACATTTAGGAAAAATTTGAACCTCCTAGCTCATTTCGTTCGGCCGCTATCGTGCTTTCAACAGACAGACAGACAGACAGACAGACAGACGGACAGACGGACAGACGGACAGACGGACAGACGGACATGGCTATATCGTCTTAGAATTTTACCACGACCCAGAATATATATACTTTATGGGGTCTCCGATGAATATTTTAAGGTGTTACAAACGGAATGACAAAGTGAATATACCCCCATCCCGGAGGTGGAGGGTATAAAAACAGGGATAACAAGTAAGGAAAGGCTAAAGTCGGGCGGGGCCGACTATATTATACCCTACACCACACCCTGCATATGTACCTCGCTTTGATTACTAAACCCAGGTATTTCATGGGAGCAATTTTATGTAGTTTATACAAATTATATTCATATAATTTATATGCTATAAATTCATCTTTAGTCAAATTTAACGAATATGGTAATTGATCCAATTGCCCGACAGACAAATACAAATTATACAGTAGTATACCAAAGTTATACCAATGTATGGACATATGGACATCAACCAAACAATTCTCATTGCAATTCAATTCGGTAAAAAAGTGAAATCGGGAAGGATTTTTGCATTCTGTAAATGTATGTGTTTGACAAAAAATGTTAAATCGGAAAGGACATTTGTATGGGGGTATATTGAAACCTGGAACGATGTGACCCGCTTTCATCATGTCTGTTTATTGGTGAAATATAATATGTAAAATTTGGCCAAAATCGGTTAAACATTCGGATACATAATATAAAAGTATTTTTTCTAAATTCGTACTTTTAAGGGGTTACATGGGGATAGAGGGATAAAAATAGTACCAACCTAACGGCTGCACCTAGAATAATGAAATTCGATATATGTATTCCTCTGATTGCGTAGACACGTAAAATAAAAGAACTTTCCAAAATTCGTACTTTTTGGGGTTCAAATGGAAAAAGGGGATAAAAATAGTACCTACCAAATGACAGCAGCTAGAATCATGAAATTCGGAGTATACATTCATCTGACTGCGTAGACACGAAAAATAAAACGTTTTTTCCAAATTCGTACTTTCAAGGGATACAATGGCTACAGGGGATAAAAATAGTACCAACTAAACGAATACAGCTAGAATGATGAAATTCAGTGTGTACATCTAATTGCATAGACACGTAAAATAGAGGGATTTTTAAGGGATATAAATAAAAACAGGGATAACAAGTAAGGAAAGGCTAAAGTCGGGCGGGGCCGACTATATTATACCCTACACCACACCCTGCATATGTACCTCGCTTTGATTACTAAACCCAGGTATTTCATGGGAGCAATTTTATGTAGTTTATACAAATTATAAAAGTATTTTTTCTAAATTCGTACTTTTAAGGGGTTACATGGGGATAGAGGGATAAAAATAGTACCAACCTAACGGCTGCACCTAGAATAATGAAATTCGATATATGTATTCCTCTGATTGCGTAGACACGTAAAATAAAAGAACTTTCCAAAATTCGTACTTTTTGGGGTTCAAATGGAAAAAGGGGATAAAAATAGTACCTACCAAATGACAGCAGCTAGAATCATGAAATTCGGAGTATACATTCATCTGACTGCGTAGACACGAAAAATAAAACGTTTTTTCCAAATTCGTACTTTCAAGGGATACAATGGCTACAGGGGATAAAAATAGTACCAACTAAACGAATACAGCTAGAATGATGAAATTCAGTGTGTACATCTAATTGCATAGACACGTAAAATAGAGGGATTTTTAAGGGATATAAATAAAAACAGGGATAACAAGTAAGGAAAGGCTAAAGTCGGGCGGGGCCGACTATATTATACCCTACACCACACCCTGCATATGTACCTCGCTTTGATTACTAAACCCAGGTATTTCATGGGAGCAATTTTATGTAGTTTATACAAATTATATTCATATAATGTATATGCTATAAATTCATCTTTAGTCAAATTTAACGAATATGGTAATTGATCCAATTGTCCGACAGACAAATACAAATTATACAGTAGTATACCAAAGTTATACCAATGTATGGACATATGGACATCAACCAAACAATTCTCATTGCAATTCAATTCGGTAAAAAAGTGAAATCGGGAAGGATTTTTGCATTCTGTAAATGTATGTGTTTGACAAAAAATGTTAAATCGGAAAGGACATTTGTATGGGGGTATATTGAAACCTGGAACGATGTGACCCGCTTTCATCATGTCTGTTTATTGGTGAAATATAATATGTAAAATTTGGCCAAAATCGGTTAAACATTCGGGAGCAACATTTGTATGAGGGCTATATCTAAATCTGAACCGATCTTACCCACTTTCACCATAGGTTTTTTAGTTGGATTATAAGATGTTGTGCCAATTTTAAAGAAAATATGTACAATATGTGGATTTTAGAGCAGAAAAAGTCAAATCGGGAGCGACATTTGTATGGGGGCTATATCTAAATCTGAACCGATCATACCCAATTTCTGCATAGGTGTTTCTAGTTCGATTATAAAATGTTGTGCCAATTTTAAAGAAAATCGGATACAATATGTGGTTTCTAAAGCGGAAAAAGTGAAATCGGGAGCGACATTTGTATGGGGGCTATACCTAAATCTGAACCGATCTTACCCAATTTTTGCATCCGTGTTTCTAGTTGGATTATAAGATGTTCTGCAAAATTTAAAGAAAATCGGGTACAATATGCCGTTTCTAGAGCGGAAAATGTCAAATCGGGAGCGACATTTGTATGGGGCTATATCTAAATCTGATCTTACCCAATTTTTGCATACGTGTTTGTAGTTGGATTATAAGATGTTCTGCAAATTTAAAGAAAATCGGGTACAATATGTCTTTTCTAGAGCGGAAAATGTCAAATCGGGAGCGACATTTGTATGGGGCTATATCTAAATCTGAACCGATCTTACCCAATTTTTGCATACGTGTTTCTAGTTCGATTATAAGATGTTCTGCAAAATTTAAAGAAAATCGGGTACAATATGTCGTTTCTAGAGCGGAAATATCAAATCGGGAGCGACATTTGTATGGGGCTATATCTAAATCTGAACCGATCTTGCCCAATTTTTGCATACGTGTTTCTAGCTGGATTATAAGATGTTCTGCAAAATTTAAAGAAAATCGGGTACAATATGTCGTTTCTAGAGCGGAAAATGTCAAATCGGAAGCGACATTTGTATGGGGGCTATATCTAAATCTGAACCGATCTTACCCAATTTTTGCATACGTGTTTCTAGTTAAATTATAAGATGTTCTGCCAAATTTAAAGAAAATCTGGTAGAATATGTCGTTTCTAGAGCGGAAAATGTCAAATCGGGAGCGACATTTGTATGGGGGCTATATCTAAATCTAAACCGATCTTACCCAATTTTAGCACACGTGTTTCTAGTTAGATTATAAGATGTTCTGCCAAATTTAAAGAAAATCGGGTACAATATGTCGTTTCTAGAGCGGAAAATGTCAAATCGGGAGCGACATTTGTATGGGGGCTATATCTAAATCTGAACCGATTTCCTCCAAATTCAATACCGATGGTCCTTGGCCAGAAAAAATAACTTCTCCCAAGTTTCATAAGAATCGGACAACAATTGCGACCTGTAGAGTGCGAACAAGCTTAGATGGACAGCAGACGGACGGACGGAGAGACAGACATCGTTAAATCGACTCAGCTGGTGATTCTAAGCCGATCGGTATACTTAAAGGTGGGTCTAGCTCGATTATTTCTTGGTGTTACAAACATTTGGCGCGAAACTAACTTATAATACCCTAGACCACGAAGTGGTGTAGGGTATAACAAGTAAGAAGGCGTTAAGTTCGGCCGGGCCGAATCTTATATACCCTCCACCACGGAGTGCATTCCACAGTATTACCAGCAGATTAAAGGATGTCGCCTTTACATAGAAGCATAGTATCATATTACGAAAATTGTGATATTTTTATGCACATCCCTATTAATATTATAAAACCTTAGTGTAAGTCTGTCTGTCTGTCTGTCTGTCTGTTTGTTTGTTCCGCAATCACGTGTAAACGGCTGAACCGATGTTGTTGAAATTTTCAGTACAGATAGATGCAGGTCTGTAAAGAACTATAGGCTATAGCATTTTTAAAAATTTGCTCTGTGGGCGGTGGGGCCGTGGCAATAACGTTTTTGAGAGCTAGAAGGCTGAAAATTGGTACATGTAAAAGGGTGATTTTTTAAGAGCTTGATAACTTTTTTTTAAAAAAAAAACGCATAAAATTTGCAAAATCTCATCGGTTCTTTATTTGAAACGTTAGATTGGTCCATGACATTTACTTTTTGAAGATAATTTCATTTAAATGTTGACCGCGGCTGCGTCTTAGGTGGTCCATCCGCTTAGTCCAATTTTGGCATTTCCACGTTTATGAGTAACAGAGACCCAATTGGTGCGAACGGCGACGAATCGAAAATTGGTGGTCATCATTAACACTGGCCGATACAGCTGCGATATTTTCTTCAGTTCGCACTCTACGTAAGCGTGTTGGTGGTTTAATGTCCAACAATGTAAATTTGGTGCGAAATTTAGTCACAATAGCCCGAATAGCCGCTTCAGTGGGTCGATTAAACTGACCATAAAATGGAAGCGCGCAATGAACTTTCTTAACAGAGCACGCATTTTGATAATAAAATTCAATAATTTGCAAGCGTTGTTCGTTTGTAAGACGATTCATGATGAAATGTCAAAGCATACTGAACATCTTTCTCTTTGACACCATGTCTGAAATCCCACGTGATCTGTCAAATACTAATGCATGAAAATCCTAACCTCAAAAAAATCACTCTTTATATTACTGACCATGAGAATGATAAATATGATAATGAAATTGGGTTTTTTCTTTTGTGGGCGGAGTGGGCGTGGCAATAGTGTTTTTTTGAGTTAGAAGGCTAAAAATTGGAACGTATATATTACTGACCACGATAATGATAAATATGATGCCGAAATTTGGATTTTCATTTTGGGGGCGGAGTGGGCGTGGCAATA
The DNA here is from genome assembly GCA_947397865.1 of Polietes domitor. Lineage (NCBI taxonomy): Eukaryota > Metazoa > Arthropoda > Insecta > Diptera > Muscidae > Polietes > Polietes domitor. Next base: position 124,930,091 of record OX377619.1, on the reverse strand, counting down.
GTGTTTTTTTGAGCTAGAAGGCTAAAAATTGGAACGTATATATTACTGAACACGAGAATGATAAATATGATGCCGAAATTTGGATTTTCGTTTTGTAGGCGGAGTGGGCGTGGCAAAAGTGTTTTTTGAGCTAGAAGGCTGAAAATTGGTACATGTATATTACTGACCACGAGAATGATAAATATGATGCCAAAATTTGGATTTTCATTTTGTGGGCGGAGTGGGCGTGGCAATAGTGTTTTTGAGAGCTAGAAGGCTGAAAATTGGAACGTATATATTACTGACCACTAGAATGATAAATATGATGCCGAAATTAGGATTTTCGTTTTGTGGGCGGAGTGGGCGTGGCAAAAATGTTTTTGAGAGCTAGAAGGCTGAAAATTGGAACGTATATATTACTGACCGCGAGAATGATAAATATGATGCCGAAATTTGGATTTTCATTTTGTGGGCGGAGTGGGCGTGGAAATAGTGTTTTTTTGAGCTAGAAGGCCGAAAATTGGAACGTATATATTACTGACCACGAGAATGATAAATATGATGCCGAAATTTGGATTTTTTGTGGGCGGAGTCGGCGTGGCAAAAGTGTTTTTGAGAGCTAGATGGCTGAAAATTGGTACATATATATTACTGACCAAGAGAAAGATCAAGTTGATGCCGAAATTTGGATTTTCGTTTTGTGGGCGGAGTGGGCGTGGCAAAAGTGTTTTGGAGAGCTAGAAGGCTGAAAATGGGTATATATATTACTGACCACGACAATGATAAATATGATGCCGAAATTTGGATTTTCGCTTTGTGGGCGGCAAAAGTGTTTTTGAGAGGTAGTAGGCTGAAAATTGGTACATAAATATTACTGACCACAATAAATATCAATATGATGCCGAAATTTGGATTTTCGTTTCGTGGGCGGTGGGAGCATGGCAAAAGTGTTTTTGAGAGGTAGTAGACTGAAAATTGGTACATATATATTACTGACCACGAGAAAGATAAATATGATGCCGAAATTTGGATTTACGTTTCGTGGGCGTGGCAAAAGTGTTTTGGAGAGCTAGAAGGCTGAAAATTGGTACTTATATATTACTGACCACGAGAATGATAAATATGATGCCGAAATTTGGATTTTCATTTTGAGGGCGGAGTGGGCGTGGCAAAAGTGTTTTCGAGAGCTCGAAGGCTGAAAATTGGTAGATATATATTACTGACCATGAGAATGACAAATATGATGCAGAAATTTGGATTTTAATTTTGTGGGCGTGGCAAAAGTGTTTTTGAGAGGTAGTAGGCTGAAAATTGGTACATAAATATTACTGACCACAATAAATATCAATATGATGCCGAAATTTGGATTTTCGTTTCGTGGGCGGTGGGAGCATGGCAAAAGTGTTTTTGAGAGGTAGTAGACTGAAAATTGGTACATATATATTACTGACCACGAGAAAGATCAATTTGATGCCGAAATTAGGATTTTCGTTTAGTGGGCGTGGCTATAGTGTTTTTTAAGCTAGAAGGCTGAATATTGGAACATATATATTACTGACCACGAGAATGATAAATATGATGCCGAAATTTGGATTTTCATTTTGTGGGCGGAGTGGGAGTGGCAATAGTGTTTTTTTGAGCTAGAAGGCTGAAAATTGGAACATATATATTACTGACCACGAGAATGATGAATATGATGCCGAAATTTGGATTTTCATTTTGTGGGCGGAGTGGGCGTGGCAAAAGTGTTTTGAGAGCTAGATGGCTGAAAATTGGTACATATATATTACTGACCAGGAGAAAGATAAAGTTAATGCCGAAATTTGGATTTTCTTTTTGTGGGCGGATTGGGCGTGGCGATAGTGTTATTTGAGCTAGAAGGCTAAAAGTTGGAATGTATATATTACTGGCCACGAGAAAGATCAATTTGATGCCGAAATTTGGATTTACGTTTCGTGGGCTTTGGGCGTGGCAAAAGTGTTTTGGAGAGCTAGAAGGCTGAAAATTGGTATATATATATATTACTGACTACGAGAATGATAAATATGATGCCGAAATTTGGATTTTCGTTTAGTGGGCGGTGGGAGCATGGCAAAAGTGTTTTGGAGAGCTAGAAGGCTGAAAATTGGAACGTATATATTACTGACCACGAGAATGATGAATATGATGCCGAAATTTGGATTTTCATTTTGTGGGCGGAGTGGGCGTGGCAAAAGTGTTTTGAGAGCTAGATGGCTGAAAATTGGTACATATATATTACTGACCAGGAGAAAGATAAAGTTAATGCCGAAATTTGGATTTTCTTTTTGTGGGCGGATTGGGCGTGGCGATAGTGTTATTTGAGCTAGAAGGCTAAAAGTTGGAATGTATATATTACTGGCCACGAGAAAGATCAATTTGATGCCGAAATTTGGATTTACGTTTCGTGGGCTTTGGGGCGTGGCAAAAGTGTTTTGGAGAGCTAGAAGGCTGAAAATTGGTATATATATATTACTGACCACGAGAATGATATATATGATGCCGAAATTTGGATTTTCGTTTCGTGGGCGGTGGGAGCATGGCAAAAGTGTTTTTGAGAGGTAGTAGGCTGAAAATTGGTACATATATATTACTGACTACGAGATCAATTTGATGCCGAAATTTGGATTTTCGTTTAGTAGGCGTGGCTATAGTGTTTTTTAAGTTAGAAGGCTGAAAATTGGAACGTATATATTACTGACCACGGAAAAAAAGTGTTTTTAGCTAGAAGGCTGAAAATTGGAATGTATATATTACTGGCCACGAGAAAGATCAATTTGATGCCGAAATTTGGATTTACGTTTCGTGGGCTTTGGGGCGTGGCAAAAGTGTTTTGGAGAGCTGGAAGGCTGAAAATTGGTATATATATATTACTGACCACGAGAATGATATATATGATGCCGAAATTTGGATTTTCGCTTAGTGGGCGGCAAAAGTGTTTTTGAGAGGTAGTAGGCTGAAAATTGGTACATATATATTATTGACCACGAGAAAGATAAATATCATGCCGAAATTTCGATTTTCGTTTCATGGGCGTGGCAAAAGTGTTTTGGAGAGCTAGAAATCTGAAAATTGGTAGATATATATTACTGACCACGAGAATGATAAATATGATGCAGAAATTTGGTTTTTCATTTTGTGGGCGTGGCAAAAGTGTTTTTGAGAGGTAGTAGGCTGAAAATTGGTACATATTTATTACTGACCACGAGAAAGATCAATTTGATGCCGAAATTTGGATTTTCGTTTAGTGGGCGTGGCTATAGTGTTTTTTAAGCTAGAAGGCTGAAAATTGGAACGTATATATTACAAACCACGATAATATAAATATGATAAGATCAATATGAAACCTGATTTTAATTTTACAATTTGTTTTTTGCCTGGCGAAGCGGGCGGGGTTCAGCTAGTTTACTATAATTGTTTACTATTTCAAACTATAATGTATACTTATGCGCACTGTTTAAAATCGACTACTATATATAAATAAAATGCTGAAATTGTGAAAGTTAACATGCCTAAATATTAGGCGATTGTCAGTCGCCATTAGAAAGAAGCATTTTCAGATACAGACAAAGTGATAAGAAAAGTATACATTTTAAAGATATCCCCATTCGCCCCATTCTCCGCCCAAATGTACAAATTTCGAAAAAACCCTTCTTCTAGTCTTCATAGTCAGAATGTATACATGATTTCAACTTCAGCGGTTTGGTAGGTCCCATTTTTATACCCTCCACCTCCAGGATGGGGGTATATTCACTTTGTCATTCCGTTTGTAACACCTTGAAATATTCATCGGAGACCCCATAAAGTATATATATTCTGGGTCGTGGTAAAATTCTAAGACGATATAGCCATGTCCGTCTGTCCGTCTGTCTGTCTGTCTGTCTGTCTGTCTGTCTGTCTGTCTGTTGAAAGCACGATAGCGGCCGAACGAAATGAGCTAGGAGGTTCAAATTTTTCCTAAATGTGTCTTATGGTTGTAGATCGGTTGGGATTGAAAGTGGACGAAATCGGCCCAGAGGGAAAAATTTTTCCCTCACAAGGACTGAAAATACCCCTAATATTTAGAGTATTTCAGCATGTTTTTCCATGCTTTATATAAGGTTACTTTCTATATATGTTTGTGTGCCACAAAATTTGAAATCAATTTTTGAAAGCTTTTTTCTCAACCAATTTTGCTCAAATTTTGCACACTTAATCATTTTCGATGACAATACAAGGAAATGGAAAAATTTGACCAATTGGACAAAGGGGCGTGGCACCTCCCATACGAAGTTAAAACCTATTATCGAATATTGTCAGTTCTATGACACCTAGAGTGCTGTAATTTTGTGTAAGTGCATCTAGCATCAATGTGCATAGTTGTGCCAAAAATGGGCGGTATTGGAAAAGTGGGCGTGGAACCTCCCATACGAAGTTAAAACCTATTATTGAATATTGTCAGTTCTATGACACCTAGAGTGCTGAAATTTTGTGTAAGTGCATCTAGCATCAATTCGCATAGTTGTGCCAAAAATGGGCGGTATTGGAAAAGTGGGCGTGGCATCTCCCATACGAAGTTAAAACCTATTATTGAATATTGTCAGTTCTATGACACCTAGAGTGCTGAAATTTTGTGTAAGTGCATCTAGCATCAATTCGCATAGTTGTGCCAAAAATGGGCGGTATTGGAAAGGTGGGCGTGGCACCTCCCATACGAAGTTAAAACCTATTATTGAATATAGTCAGTTCTATGACACCTAGAGTGCTGTAATTTTGTGTAAGTGCATCTAGCATCAATGTGCATAGTTGTGCCAAAAATGGGCGGTATTGGAAAAGTGGGCGTGGCACCTCCCATACGAAGTTAAAACCTATTATTGAATATTGTCAGTTCTATGACACCTAGAGTGCTGAAATTTTGTGTAAGTGCATCTACCATCAATGTGCGTAGTTCTGCCAAAAATGGGCGGTATTGGAATAGTGGGCGTACCACCTCCCATACGAAGTTAAAACATATTATCGAATAGTGTCAGTTCTATGACACGTATAGTGCTCAAATTTTGAGTAAGTGCATCTAGCATCAATGTGCGTAGTTGCGCCTAAAATGGGCGGTAATGCAAAAGTGGGCGTGGCACCTCCCATATGAAGTTAAAACCAAAATTACACCTACTGTAATTTTGTGTAAGTGCATCTAGCATTAATGTGCGTAGTTGTGACAAAAATGGGCGGTAATGGAAATGTGGGCGTGGCACCTCCCATACGAAGTTAAAACCCATTTTCGAATATATGCCGTTCTATGGCAGATAAAAAACTGAAATTTTGCAGTAATTTTTCCTTCTACAAAAGATAACTAAAAAAGAATTTCTAGGCCCAATAGAATTCTGCTTGCATAAAGCATGGATTTAAAAAATTTTTTTTTTTTGATTTACTAGTTTGAACAATAAGCTTGTATTTAGTTGATATTTGCAATACGCATTCCCTCTATAGCATAAAAGGGCACCATAGAGTGATTTTTATTTGTAGGGGCCGAAATGGGACAAAAAGGGATAAAAATGGTACCTATCAAACGACAACAGATAGAAACACGAAATTTGGCGTGTACATTCCTCTTATAGAGTAGATACATAATATAAAAGTATTTTTTCTAAATTCGTACTTTTAAGGGATTAAATGGGCATAGAGGTATAAAAATAGTACCAACCTAACGGCTGCACCTAGAATAGTGAAATTCGATATATACATTCCTCTGATTGCGTAGACACGTAAAATAAAAGAACTTTCCAAAATTCGTACTTTTTGGGGTTCAAATGGAAAAAGGGGATAAAAATAGTACCTACTAAATGACAGCAACTAGAATCATGAAATTCGGAGTATACATTCCTCTGACTGCGTAGACACGAAAAATAAAACGTTTTTTCCAAATTTGTATTTTCAAGGGATACAATGGCTACAGGGGATAAAAATAGTACCAACTAAACGAATACAGCTAGAATGATGAAATTCAGTGTGTACATCCCTCTAATTGTATAGATACATAAAATAAAGAGATTTTAGATAGTCGTACTATTGAGGGGGCAAAATTGGAAAAATGGGATAAAAATGGTACCAACAAAATGGCCGCTGATAGAATCATGAAATTCGGCGTATACATTCCTCTGACTGCATAGCCACGTAAAATATTTTTTTCCAAATTCGTACTTTATTTTGATGCTTTTACGACAAAAAATGGTAGAATCATGAAGTTGTCTTATACTGCGTATGTGAGAGATAAGGTATTTTCAAAACGTATACTTTTGAAATTAAAATAGGATGGAAATGGGACAAAAAGGTATAAAATATGGTACCAAAGATACGACAACAGCTAGAATCATGAAATTCGGAGTATACATTCCTCTGACTGCGTAGACACGAAAAATAAAACTTTTTTTCCAAAATTCGTACTTTTAGATGTCGTACTCTTGAGGGGGCAAAATTGGAAAAAGGGGATAAAAATGGTACCAACAAAATGGCCGCTGATAGAATCATGGAATTCGGCGTTTACTTTCTGACTATGAAGACTCGAAAAAGGGTTTTTTCGAAATTTGTACATTTGGGCGGAAAATGGGGCGAATGGGGATATCTTTAAAATTTATACTTTTCTTATCACTTTGTCTGTATCTGAAAATGCTTCTTTCTAATGGCGACTGACAATCGCCTCATATTTAGGCTTGTTCACTTTCACAATTTCAGCATTTTATTTATATATAGTAGTCGATTTTAAACAGTGCGCATAAGTATACATTATAGTTTGAAATAGTAAACAAATATAGTAATGTGCATAAAAATATCACAATTTTCGTAATATGGTACTGTGCTTCTATGTAAAGTCGACATCCTTTAATCTGCTGGTAATACTGTGGAATGCACTCCGTGGTGGAGGGTATATAAGATTCGGCCCGGCAGAACTTAACGCCTTCTTACTTGTTATCCCTCTTTTTAATTATATCCCTTAAAAGTACGAATTTCGAAAAATCCCTCTATTTTACATGTCTATGCAATTAGAGGGATGTACACACCGATTTTCATGATTCTAGCTGTTGTCGTATCATTGGTACCATATTTTATCCCATTTCGCCCGCTACAACTTTTATTTTCTTTGTGGTGCTTCCAAGCTACAAGAGGAATGTCCGCAACAAATTTTAACTGTATGAAAGTAAGAAATTTAATTAATAAGCCAAGGCTACCAATATTTGTATACTATATATAATGGATATAATACTTCAATTCAAAAAGTAAATATAAGGGAGCAATCATAAATACACTAAATATTGGGGGATAGAGAGTGTATTTTCAGCTACAGTCGTTTGGTTGGTTGTATTTCCATCCTATTTGAATTTCAAAAGTATAAATTTTGAAAATACCTTATCTCTCACGTACGCAGTATAAGACAATTTCATGATTCTACAATATTTTCTCGTAAAAGCAACAAAATAAAGTACGAATTTGGAAAAAAACACCGAATTCCATGATTCTATCAGCGGCCATTTTGTTGGTACCATTTTTATCCCCTTTTCCAATTTTGCCCCCTCAAAAAAAAAATCTCTTTATTTTACGTATCTACACAATTAGACTGACTTTCATCATTCTAGCTATATTCGTTTAGTTGGTACTATTTTTATCCCCTGTACCCATTGTATCCCTTGAAAGTACAAATTTGGAAAAAACGTTTTATTTTTCGTGTCTACGCAGTCAGAGGAATGTATACTCCGAATTTCATGATTCTAGCTGCTGTCATTTGGTAGGTACTATTTTTATCCCTTTTTCCATTTGAACCCCAAAAGGTACGAATTTTGGAAAGTTCTTTTATTTTACGTGTCTACGCAATCAGAGGAATGTATATATAGAATTTCATTATTCTAGGTGCAGCCGTTGGGTTGGTACTATTTTTATCCCTCTATCCCCATTTAACCCCTTAAAAGTACGAATTTGGAAAAAATACTTTTATATTATGTATCTACTCTATTAGAGGAATGTACACGCCAAATTTCGTGTTTCTATATGTTGTCGTTTGATAGGTACCATTTTTATCCCTTTTTGTCCCATTTCGCCCCCTACAAATAAAAATCACTCTATGGTGCCCTTTTATGCTATAAAGGGAATGCGCATTGCAAATATCAAGTAAATACAAGCTAATATGTTCAAAAAACATGCTGAAATACTCTAAATATTAGGGATATTTTCAGTCCTTGTGAGGGAAAAATTTTTCCCTCACATTTAGTAGTCGATTTAAAACAGTGCGCATAAGAATACATTATAGTTTTAAATAGTAAACAATTATAGTAATGTGCATAAAAATATCACAATTTTCGTAATATGATTCTGTACTTCTATGTCGACATCCTTTAATCTGCTGGTAATACTGTGGAATGCACTCCGTGGTGGAGGGTATATAAGATTCGGCCCGGCCGAACTTAACGCCATCTTACTTGTTTTACTCTAGATACCACATATTTTAACAGCTTTTCTTCAAAATTGAGAAAACATCTTATATTTCAACTAGAAACACCTGTGGTAAAAATGTGTTAGATCGGTTCAGATTTATATATAGCTTCCATAAAATTTTCTAGAAACCACATATTTTAACAGATTTTCTTAAAATTTGGCAAAATATCTTATATTTCCACTGGAAACACCCATGGCGAAAATGGGTCAGATCGGTTTAGATTTAGATATAGCCCCATACGAATTTCACTCCCGATTTGACTCTTTTCACTCTACATACTACACATTTCAACAGATTTTATTCAAAATTAACAAAACATCTTATATTTCAACTAGAAACACCTGTGGTAAAAATGTGTTAGATCGGTTCAGATTTATATATAGCTCCCATACAAATTTCGTTCCCAATTCGACTTTTTCCGCTCTAGAAACCACATATTTTAACAGATTTGCTTCAAATTTGTCAAAATGTCTTATATTTCCACTAGAAACACCCATGGTTAAAATATGTCAGATCGGTTCAGATTTACATATAGCTCCCATACAATTTTCGCTACCGAATTGAATTTTTCCGCTCTAGAAACCACATAACACGTTATACTTGAACTGGAAGAACCTATTGTGAGAGTGGGCCACTTTATTACATATTTGGATATAGCCCCGATATAAACATTCTTCTCGATTTGACAAATGAGTCAGGTCATATTAGCCCATGATTAGGAAACATATAAATATATTACTGACCACGAGAATGATATATATGATGCCGAAATTTGGATTTTCGCTTAGTGGGCGGCAAAAGTGTTTTTGAGAGGTAGTAGGCTGAAAATTGGTACATATATATTATTGACCACGAGAAAGATAAATATCATGCCGAAATTTCGATTTTCGTTTCATGGGCGTGGCAAAAGTGTTTTGGAGAGCTAGAAATCTGAAAATTGGTAGATATATATTACTGACCACGAGAATGATAAATATGATGCAGAAATTTGGTTTTTCATTTTGTGGGCGTGGCAAAAGTGTTTTTGAGAGGTAGTAGGCTGAAAATTGGTACATATTTATTACTGACCACGAGAAAGATCAATTTGATGCCGAAATTTGGATTTTCGTTTAGTGGGCGTGGCTATAGTGTTTTTTAAGCTAGAAGGCTGAAAATTGGAACGTATATATTACAAACCACGATAATATAAATATGATAAGATCAATATGAAACCTGATTTTAATTTTACAATTTGTTTTTTGCCTGGCGAAGCGGGCGGGGTTCAGCTAGTTTACTATAATTGTTTACTATTTCAAACTATAATGTATACTTATGCGCACTGTTTAAAATCGACTACTATATATAAATAAAATGCTGAAATTGTGAAAGTTAACATGCCTAAATATTAGGCGATTGTCAGTCGCCATTAGAAAGAAGCATTTTCAGATACAGACAAAGTGATAAGAAAAGTATACATTTTAAAGATATCCCCATTCGCCCCATTCTCCGCCCAAATGTACAAATTTCGAAAAAACCCTTCTTCTAGTCTTCATAGTCAGAATGTATACATGATTTCAACTTCAGCGGTTTGGTAGGTCCCATTTTTATACCCTCCACCTCCAGGATGGGGGTGTATTCACTTTGTCATTCCGTTTGTAACACCTTGAAATATTCATCGGAGACCCCATAAAGTATATATATTCTGGGTCGTGGTAAAATTCTAAGACGATATAGCCATGTCCGTCTGTCCGTCTGTCCGTCTGTCTGTCTGTCTGTCTGTCTGTCTGTCTGTCTGTCTGTCTGTCTGTCTGTCTGTCTGTTGAAAGCACGATAGCGGCCGAACGAAATGAGCTAGGAGGTTCAAATTTTTCCTAAATGTGTCTTATGGTTGTAGATCGGTTGGGATTGAAAGTGGACGAAATCGGCCCAGAGGGAAAAATTTTTCCCTCACAAGGACTGAAAATACCCCTAATATTTAGAGTATTTCAGCATGTTTTTCCATGCTTTATATAAGGTTACTTTCTATATATGTTTGTGTGCCACAAAATTTGAAATCAATTTTTGAAAGCTTTTTTCTCAACCAATTTTGCTCAAATTTTGCACACTTAATCATTTTCGATGACAATACAAGGAAATGGAAAAATTTGACCAATTGGACAAAGGGGCGTGGCACCTCCCATACGAAGTTAAAACCTATTATTGAATATTGTCAGTTCTATGACACCTAGAATGCTGAAATTTTGTGTAAGTGCATCTAGCATCAATTCGCATAGTTGTGCCAAAAATGGGCGGTATTGGAAAAGTGGGCGTGGCATCTCCCATACGAAGTTAAAACCTATTATTAAATATTGTCAGTTCTATGACACCTAGAGTGCTGAAATTTTGTGTAAGTGCATATACCATTAATGTGCATAGTTGTGCCAAAAAGGGGCGGTATTGGAAAAGTGGGCGTGGCACCTCCCATACGAAGTTAAAACCTATTATCGAATATTGTCAGTTCTATGACACCTAGAGTGCTGTAATTTTGTGTAAGTGCATCTAGCATCAATGTGCATAGTTGTGCCAAAAATGGGCGGTATTGGAAAAGTGGGCGTGGAACCTCCCATACGAAGTTAAAACCTATTATTGAATATTGTCAGTTCTATGACACCTAGAGTGCTGAAATTTTGTGTAAGTGCATCTAGCATCAATTCGCATAGTTGTGCCAAAAATGGGCGGTATTGGAAAGGTGGGCGTGGCACCTCCCATACGAAGTTAAAACCTATTATTGAATATAGTCAGTTCTATGACACCTAGAGTGCTGTAATTTTGTGTAAGTGCATCTAGCATCAATGTGCATAGTTGTGCCAAAAATGGACGGTATTGGAAAAGTGGGCGTGGCACCTCCCATACGAAGTTAAAACCTATTATTGAATATTGTCAGTTCTATGACACCTAGAGTGCTGAAATTTTGTGTAAGTGCATCTACCATTAATGTGCATAGTTGTGCCAAAAAGGGGCGGTATTGGAATAGTGGGCGTACCACCTCCCATACGAAGTTAAAACATATTATCGAATAGTGTCAGTTCTATGACACGTATAGTGCTCAAATTTTGTGTAAGTGCATCTAGCATCAATGTGCGTAGTTGCGCCTAAAATGGGCGGTAATGCAAAAGTGGGCGTGGCACCTCCCATATGAAGTTAAAACCAAAATTACACCTACTGTAATTTTGTGTAAGTGCATCTAGCATTAATGTGCGTAGTTGTGACAAAAATGGGCGGTAATGGAAATGTGGGCGTGGCACCTCCCATACGAAGTTAAAACCCATTTTCTATGGCAGATAAAAAACTGAAATTTTGCAGTAATTTTTCCTTCTACAAAAGATAACTAAAAAAGAATTTCTAGGCCCAATAGAATTCTGCTTGCATAAAGCATGGATTTAAAAATTTTTTTTTTTGATTTACTAGTTTGAACAATAAGCTTGTATTTAGTTGATATTTGCAATGCGCATTCCCTCTATAGCATAAAAGGGCACCATAGAGTGATTTTTATTTGTAGGGGCCGAAATGGGACAAAAAGGGATAAAAATGGTACCTATCAAACGACAACAGATAGAAACACGAAATTTGGCGTGTACATTCCTCTTATAGAGTAGATACATAATATAAAAGTATTTTTTCTAAATTCGTACTTTTAAGGGATTAAATGGGGATAGAGGTATAAAAATAGTACCAACCTAACGGCTGCACCTAGAATAGTGAAATTCGATATATACATTCCTCTGATTGCGTAGACACGTAAAATAAAAGAACTTTCCAAAATTCGTACTTTTTGGGGTTCAAATGGAAAAAGGGGATAAAAATAGTACCTACTAAATGACAGCAACTAGAATCATGAAATTCGGAGTATACATTCCTCTGACTGCGTAGATACGAAAAATAAAACGTTTTTTCCAAATTTGTATTTTCAAGGGATACAATGGCTACAGGGGATAAGAATAGTACCAACTAAACGAATACAGCTAGAATGATGAAATTCAGTGTGTACATCCCTCTAATTGTATAGATACATAAAATAAAGAGATTTTAGATAGTCGTACTATTGAGGGGGCAAAATTGGAAAAATGGGATAAAAATGGTACCAACAAAATGGCCGCTGATAGAATCATGAAATTCGGCGTATACATTCCTCTGACTGCATAGCCACGTAAAATATTTTTTTCCAAATTCGTACTTTATTTTGATGCTTTTACGACAAAAAATGGTAGAATCATGAAGTTGTCTTATACTGCGTATGTGAGAGATAAGGTATTTTCAAAACGTATACTTTTGAAATTAAAATAGGATGGAAATGGGACAAAAAGGTATAAAATATGGTACCAAAGATACGACAACAGCTAGAATCATGAAATTCGGAGTATACATTCCTCTGACTGCGTAGACACGAAAAATAAAACTTTTTTTCCAAAATTCGTACTTTTAGATGTCGTACTCTTGAGGGGGCAAAATTGGAAAAAGGGGATAAAAATGGTACCAACAAAATGGCCGCTGATAGAATCATGGAATTCGGCGTTTACTTTCTGACTATGAAGACTCGAAAAAGGGTTTTTTCGAAATTTGTACATTTGGGCGGAAAATGGGGCGAATGGGGATATCTTTAAAATTTATACTTTTCTTATCACTTTGTCTGTATCTGAAAATGCTTCTTTCTAATGGCGACTGACAATCGCCTGATATTTAGGCTTGTCACTTTCACAATTTCAGCATTTTATTTATATATAGTAGTCGATACTAGTCGACATCCTTTAATCTGCTGGTAATACTGTGGAATGCACTCCGTGGTGGAGGGTATATAAGATTCGGCCCGGCAGAACTTAACGCCTTCTTACTTGTTATCCCTCTTTTTAATTATATCCCTTAAAAGTACGAATTTCGAAAAATCCCTCTATTTTACGTGTCTATGCAATTAGAGGGATGTACACACCGATTTTCATGATTCTAGCTGTTGTCGTATCATTGGTACCATATTTTATCCCATTTCGCCCGCTACAACTTTTATTTTCTTTGTGGTGCTTCCAAGCTACAAGAGGAATGTCCGCAACAAATTTTAACTGTATGAAAGTAAGAAATTTAATTAATAAGCCAAGGCTACCAATATTTGTATACTATATATAATGGATATAATACTTCAATTCAAAAAGTAAATATAAGGGAGCAATCATAAATACACTAAATATTGGGGGATAGAGAGTGTATTTTCAGCTACAGTCGTTTGGTTGGTTGTATTTCCATCCTATTTGAATTTCAAAAGTATAAATTTTGAAAATACCTTATCTCTCACGTACGCAGTATAAGACAATTTCATGATTCTACAATATTTTCTCGTAAAAGCAACAAAATAAAGTACGAATTTGGAAAAAAACACCGAATTCCATGATTCTATCAGCGGCCATTTTGTTGGTACCATTTTTATCCCCTTTTTCCAATTTTGCCCCCTCAAAAAAAAAATCTCTTTATTTTACGTATCTACACAATTAGACTGACTTTCATCATTCTAGCTATATTCGTTTAGTTGGTACTATTTTTATCCCCTGTACCCATTGTATCCCTTGAAAGTACAAATTTGGAAAAAACGTTTTATTTTTCGTGTCTACGCAGTCAGAGGAATGTATACTCCGAATTTCATGATTCTAGCTGCTGTCATTTGGTAGGTACTATTTTTATCCCTTTTTCCATTTGAACCCCAAAAGGTACGAATTTTGGAAAGTTCTTTTATTTTACGTGTCTACGCAATCAGAGGAATGTATATATAGAATTTCATTATTCTAGGTGCAGCCGTTGGGTTGGTACTATTTTTATCCCTCTATCCCCATTTAACCCCTTAAAAGTACGAATTTGGAAAAAATACTTTTATATTATGTATCTACTCTATTAGAGGAATGTACACGCCAAATTTCGTGTTTCTATATGTTGTCGTTTGATAGGTACCATTTTTATCCCTTTTTGTCCCATTTCGCCCCCTACAAATAAAAATCACTCTATGGTGCCCTTTTATGCTATAAAGGGAATGCGCATTGCAAATATCAAGTAAATACAAGCTAATATGTTCAAAAAACATGCTGAAATACTCTAAATATTAGGGATATTTTCAGTCCTTGTGAGGGAAAAATTTTTCCCTCACATTTAGTAGTCGATTTAAAACAGTGCGCATAAGAATACATTATAGTTTTAAATAGTAAACAATTATAGTAATGTGCATAAAAATATCACAATTTTCGTAATATGATTCTGTACTTCTATGTCGACATCCTTTAATCTGCTGGTAATACTGTGGAATGCACTCCGTGGTGGAGGGTATATAAGATTCGGCCCGGCCGAACTTAACGCCATCTTACTTGTTTTACTCTAGATACCACATATTTTAACAGCTTTTCTTCAAAATTGAGAAAACATCTTATATTTCAACTAGAAACACCTGTGGTAAAAATGTGTTAGATCGGTACAGATTTATATATAGCTTCCATAAAATTTTCTAGAAACCACATATTTTAACAGATTTTCTTAAAATTTGGCAAAATATCTTATATTTCCACTGGAAACACCCATGGCGAAAATGGGTCAGATCGGTTTAGATTTAGATATAGCCCCCATACGAATTTCACTCCCGATTTGACTCTTTTCACTCTACATACTACACATTTCAACAGATTTTATTCAAAATTAACAAAACATCTTATATTTCAACTAGAAACACCTGTGGTAAAAATGTGTTAGATCGGTTCAGATTTATATATAGCTCCCATACAAATTTCGTTCCCAATTCGACTTTTTCCGCTCTAGAAACCACATATTTTAACAGATTTGCTTCAAATTTGTCAAAATGTCTTATATTTCCACTAGAAACACCCATGGTTAAAATATGTCAGATCGGTTCAGATTTACATATATCTCCCATACAATTTTCGCTACCGAATTGAATTTTTCCGCTCTAGAAACCACATAACACGTTATACTTGAACTGGAAGAACCTATTGTGAGAGTGGGCCACTTTATTACATATTTGGATATAGCCCCGATATAAACATTCTTCTCGATTTGACAAATGAGTCAGGTCATATTAGCCCATGATTAGGAAACATATAAATATACTCAGTTTTTACTTTTTATACACTCCACGAGAGTATTATGTCTTTGTGCATTTGTTTGTAACACACAAAAGGAAACGAGTTAGACCCATTGTTAATTGTACCGATCGACTTAGAATCACTTTCTGAGTCAATTTAGCAATATCCGTCTGTCTGTCCATCTATTGTTGTAATCACGATACAGGTCGCAATTGTATCAAGAACTAAACGAAACTTTGCACAACGAAGGTTTTCGGGACAAGGACGAACGCTACATAATTTGAAGAAAATCGGTTAAGAATTAGATATAGCCCCCATACGAATTTCACTCCCGATTTGACTCATTTCACTCTAGATACCACATATTTCAAAAGATTTTCTTCAAAATTGGCAAAACATCTTATAGTTCAATTAGAAACACCTGTGGTAAAAATGTGTTAGATCGGTTCAGATTTATATATAGCTCCCATACAAATTTCGCTCCCAATTCCGCTCTAGAAACCACATATTTTAACAGATTTTCTTCAAAATTCGCAAAACTCCTTATTATACCCTCCACCTCCAGGATGGGGGTATATTCACTTTGTCATTCCGTTTGTAACACCTTGAAATATTCATCGGAGACCCCATAAAGTATATATATTCTGGGTCGAGGTAAAATTCTAAGACGATATAGCCATGTCCGTCTGTCTGTCTGTTGAAAGCACGATAGCGGCCGAACGAAATGAGCTAGGAGGTTCAAATTTTTCCTAAATGTGTCTTATGGTTGTAGATCGGTTGGGATTGAAAGTGGACGAAATCGGCCCAGAGGGAAAAATTTTTCCCTCACAAGGAATGAAAATACCCCTAATATTTAGAGCATTTCAGCATGTTTTTTGAACATATTAGCTTGTATTTACTTGATATTTGCAATGCGCATTCCCTTTATAGCATAAGAGGGCACCATAGAGTGATTTTTATTTGTAGGGGGCGAAATGGGACAAAAGGGATAAAAATGGTTCCAACTAAACGAATACAGCTAGAATGCTGAAATTCAGTGTGTACATCATCCCTCTAATTGTGTAGATACGTAAAATAAAGAGATTTTAGATAGTCGTACTCTTGAGGGGGCAAAATTGGAAAAAGGGGATAAAAATGGTACTAACAAAATGGCCGCTGATAGAATCATGGAATTCGGTGTATACATTCCTCTGACTGCATAGCCACGAAAAATATTTTTTTCCAAATTCGTACTTTATTTTGTTACTTTTACGACAAAAAATGGTAGAATCATGAAGTTGTCTTGTACGTGAGAGATAAGGTATTTTCAAAATTTATACTTTTGAAATTAAAATAAGATGGAAATACAACCAACTAAACTACTGTAGCTGAAAATACACTCTCTATCCCCCAATATTTAGGGTATTTATGATCGCTCCCTTATATTTACTTTATGAATTGAAGTATTATATCCATTATATATATAGTATACAAATATTGGTAGCCTTGGCTTATTAATTAAATTTCTTATTTTCATACAGTTAAATTTTGTTGCGGACATTCCTCTTGTAGCTTGGAAGCACCAGAAAAAAATAAAAGTTTTAGCGGGCGAAATGGGACAAAAAGGGATAAAATATGGTACCAATGATACGACAACAGCTAGAATCATGAAATTCGGTGTGCACATCCCTCTAATTGCATAGACACGTAAAATAGAGGGATTTTTCGAAATTCGTACTTTTAAGGCATATAATTAAAAAGAGGGATAAAAATGGGACCTACCAAACCGCTGAAGTTGAAATCATGAAATTCGGTGTATACATTCTGACTATGAATACTCGAAAAAGGGTTTTTTCAAAATTTGTACATTTGGGCGGAGAATGGGGCGAATGGGGATATCTTTAAAATTTATGCTTTTCTTATCACTTTGTCTGTATCTGAAAATGCTTCTTTCTAATGGCGACTGATTGTCGATTTTAAACAGTGCGCATAAGTATACATTGTAGTTAGAAATAGTAAACAAATATAGTAATGTTCATAAAAAATATCACAATTTTCGTAATATGGTACTGTACTTCTATGTAAAGTCGACATCCTTTAATCTGCTGGTAATACTGTGGAATGCACTCCGTGGTGGAGGGTATATAAGATTCGGCCCGGCCGAACTTAACGCCTTCTTACTTGTTCTAAATTCGTACTTTTAAGGGGTTAAATGGGAATAGAAGGATAAAAATAGTACCAACCTAACTTCTGCACCTAGAATAATGAAATTCGATATATACATTCCTCTGATTGCGTAGATACGTAAAATAAAAGAACTTTCCAAAATTCGTACTTTTTGGGGTTCAAATGGAAAAAGGGGATAAAATTTGTACCTACCAAATGACAGCAGCTAGAACCATGAAATTCGGAGTATACGTTCCTCTGACTGCGTAGACACGAAAAATAAAACGTTTTTTCCAAATTCGTACTTTCAAGGGATACAATGGCTACAGGGGATAAAAATAGTACCAACTAAACGAATACAGCTAGAATGCTGAAATTCAGTGTGTACATCATCCCTCTAATTGTGTAGATACGTAAAATAAAGAGATTTTAGATAGTCGTACTCTTGAGGGGGCAAAATTGGAAAAAGGGGATAAAAATGGTACCAACAAATTGGCCGCTGATAGAATCATGGAATTCGGTGTATACATTCCTCTGACTGCATAGCCACGTAAAATATTGTGTTTTCCAAAATCGTACTTTATTTTGTTGCTTTTACGACAAAAAATGGTAGAATCATGAAGTTGTCTTATACTGCGTACGTGAGAGATAAGGTATTTTCAAACTTTATACTTTTGAAATTAAAATAGGATGGAAATACAACCAACCAAACGACTGTAGCTGAAAATACACTCTCTATCCCCCAATATTTAGGGTATTTATGATTGCTCCCTTATATTTACTTTATGAATTGAAGATTATATCCATTATTAGCTGAACCCTGCCCGCTTCGCCAGGCTAAAAAACAAATGGTAAAATCAGGTTTCATATTGATCTTATCATATTGATATTATCGTGGTCAGTAATATATACGTTCCAATTTTCAGCCTTCTAGCTAAAAACACTTTTGCCACGCCCCCACCACCCACGAAACGAAATTTAAAAATCCGGAATCATATTTATCTTTCTCGTGGTCAGTAATATATACGTTCCAATTTTCAGCTTAAAAAACACTATTGCCACGCCCACTAAACGAAAATCCAAATTTCGGTATCATATTTATCACTCTCGTGGTCAGTAATATATATGTACCAATTTTCAGCCTACTACCTCTAAAAAACACTATTGCCACGCCCCACTGCCCACCAAACGAAAATTCAAAATCCAGCATCATATTTATCTTTCTCGTGGTCAGTAATATATATGTACCAATTTTTAGCCTTCTAGCTCTCAAAAACACTTTTGCCACGCCCACCCCGCCCACAAAACGAAAATCCAAATTTCGGCATCAAATTGATCTTTATCGTGGTCAGTAATATATATGTACCAATTTTCAGCCTACTACCTCTCAAAAACACTTTTGCCACGCCTACTCCGCCCACAAAACGAAAATCCAAATTTCGGCATCAAATTGATCTTTCTCGTTGTCAGCAATATATACATTCCATTTTTCAGTCTGCTAGCTCAAAGAACGCTATTGCCACGCCCACTCCGCCCACAAAACGAAAATCCAAATTTCGGCATCATATTTATCATTCTCGTGGTCAGTAATATATACGTTCCAATTTTCAGCCTTCTAGCTCTCAAAAACGCTATAGCCACGCCCATTCCGCCCACAAAATGAAAATCCAAATTTCGGCATCATATTTATCATTCTCGTGGTCAGTAATATATACGTTCTAATTTTCAGCCTTCTAGCTCACAAAAACACTATTGCTACGCCCCCTCCGCCCACAGAGCAAATTTTTAAAAAATGCTATAGCCTATAGTTCCTTCCAGACCTGCATCTATCTGTACTGAAAATTTCAACAACATCGGTTCAGCCGTTTACACGTGATTGCGGAACAAACAAACAGACAGACAGACAGACAGACTTACACTAAGGTTTTATAATATTAACTAGCTGAACCCCGCCCGCTTCGCCAGGCAAAAAAAAAATAAAATTAAAATCAGGTTTCATATTGATATTATCGTGGTTTGTAATATATACGTTCACGTTTCAGCCTTCTACCTAAAAAACACTTTTTCCACGCCCCCACCACCCACGAAACGAAAATTCAAATCCGGCATCATATTATCTTTTTTCGTAGTCAGTAATATATTCGTTCTAATTTTCGGCCTTCTAGCTTTAAAACACTATAGCCACGCCCACTTAACGAAAATCCAAATTTCGGCATCAAATTGATCTTTCTCGTGGTCAGTAACATATATGTACCAATTTCAGCCTACTACCTCTCAAAAACACTATTGCCACGCCCCCACTGCCCACCAAACGAACAATTCAAAATCCAGCATCATATTTATCTTTCTCGTGGTCAGTAATATATCTGTATCAATTTTCAGACTTTTGGCTCTCAAAAACAATTTTGCCATGCTCCCACCGGCCACGAATCAAAAATTAAAATTTCGGCATCAAATTGATATTTATTGTGGTCAGTAATATATATGTACCAATTTTCAGCCTTCTAGCTCTCAAAAACACTTTTTCCACGCCCACAGAGCAATTTTTTAAAAATTCTATAGCCTATTGTTCCTTCCAGACTGCATCTATCTGTACTGAAAATTTCAACAACATCGGTTCAGCCGTTTACACGTGATTGCGGAACAAACAAACAGACAGACAGACAGACAGACAGACTTACACTAAAGTTTTATAATATTAATAGGGAATAGGGATATATATAGTATACAAATATGATAGCCTTGGCTTATTAATTAAATTTTCTTATTTTCATACAGTTAAAATTTGTTGCGGACATTCCTCATAAAAGTTTTAGCGGGCGAAATGGACAAAAAGGGATAATAATATGGTACCAATGATACGACTAGAATCTTGAAATTCGGTGTGTACATCCCTCTAATTGCATAGACACGTAAAATAGAGGGATTTTTCGAAATTCGTACTTTTTAAGGATATAATTAAAAAGATGGATAAAAATGGGACCTACCAAACCGCTGAAGTTGAAATCATGAAATTCGTTCTGACTATGAATACTCGAAAAAGGGTTTTTTCGAAATTTGTACATTTGGGCGGAGAATGGGGCGAATGGGGATATCTTTAAAATTTATACTTTTCTTATCACTTTGTCTGTATCTGAAAATGCTTCTTTCTAATGGCGACTGACAGTCGCCTAATATTTAGGCATGTTCACTTTCACAATTTCAGCATATTATTTATATATAGTAGTCGATTTTAAACAGTGCGCATAAGTATACATTATAGTTTGAAATAGTAAACAAATATAATAATGTGCATACAAATATCACAATTTTCGTAATATGGTACTGCACTTCTATGTAAAGTCGACATCCTTTAATCTGCTGGTAATACTGTGGAATGCACTCCGTGGTGGAGGGTATATAAGATTCTAGATTTTATACTAGAAACATCTGTGGTAAAAATGTGCTAGATCGGTTCAGATTTATATATAGCTCCCATAAAAATTTCGCTCCCAATTTCAATTTTTCCGCTCTAGAATCCACATATTTTCTTCTAAATTCGCAAAAAACTTTATATTTAAACTAGAAACATCTGTGGTGAAAATAAGTCAGATCGGTTCAGATTTATATATAGCTCCCATACAAATGTCTCTTCCGATTTGACTCTTTCCGCTCTAGAATCCACAAACTTTGGCAGATTTTCTTCAAATTTGGCAAAACATCTTATATTTCGACTAGAAACATCTCTTGTAAAAATAGGATAGATCGGTTCCGATTATATATAGCTCCCATACAAATGTCTTATCCGATTTGACTCATTCAGTTCTAGAAAGCACAAACTTTGACAGATTTTCTTCAAATTTGACAAAACAGCTTATATTTCAACTAAAACCAGGTGTGGTAAAAATATTATAAATCGGTTAAGATTCAGATATAGCTCCCATACAAATGTCTTGTCCGATTTGACTCTTTCCGCTCTAGAAACCACAAACTTTGACAGATTTTCTTCAAATTTGGCAAAACAACTTATATTTCAACTAAAACAAGTAAGGAAAGGCTAAAGTCTGAATACAATTCAATTCGGTGAAAAAGTGAAAACGGGAAGGTTTTTTCTATCCTGTAAATGTATGTGTTTGACAAAAAATTTTAAATCGGAAAGAACATTTGTATGAGGATATATTGAAACCTGGAACGAAATATATGTCATATAAACTGTAAAGTTTGGCCAAAATCGGTTAAACTTTTGGGAGAGACATTTGTATGGGGGCTACATCTACATCTGAACCGATCTAGGCCGCTTTAGCCACAGGTGTTTCTAGTTAGATTATAAGATGTTGTGCCAAATTTAAAGAAAATCGAGCACAATATGTGGCTTTTAAAGCGGCAAAATTCAAATCGGGAGCGACATTTATATGGGGGCTACATCTAAATCTGAACCGATCTAGCCCGCTTTAGCCACAGGTGTTTCTAGTTAGATTATAAGATGTTTTGCCAAATTTAAAGAAAATCGAGTACAAGATGTGGCATTTAAAGCGGAAAAAGTCAAATCGGGAGCGACATTTATATGGGGGCTATATCTAAGTCTGAACCGATCTTACCCAATTTCAGCATAGGTGTTTCTAGTTGGATTATAAGTTGTTGTGTCAAATTTAAAGAAAATCGAGTACAATATGTGGTTTCTAGAGTGGAAAATGTCAAATCGGGAGCGACATTTGTATGGGGGCTATATCTAAATCTGAACCGATCTAGCCCGCTTTAGCCACAGGTGTTTCTAGTTTGATTATAAGATGTTTTGCCAAATTTAAAGAAAATCGAGTACAAGTGTGGCATTTAAAGCGGAAAAAGTCAAATCGGGAGCGACATTTATATGGGGGCTATATCTAAATCTGAACCGATCTTACCCAATTTCAGCATAGGTGTTTCTAGTTGGATTATAAGATGTTGTGCCAAATTTAAAGAAAATCGAGTACAACATGTGGTTTCTAGAGCGGAAAATGTCAAATCGGGAGCGACATTTGTATGGGGGCTATATCTAAATCTGAACCGATTTGACCTATTTTCACCGTAGATGTTCCCAGTTTAAATATAAGATGTTTTGCCAAATCTGAAGACAATCTGATACGATATGTGGCTTCTAGAGCGGAAAAAGTCAAATCGGGAGTGAAATTTGTATGGGAGCTATATATAAATCTGAACCGATCTGACCTATATTCACCATGTGTGTTTCTAGTGGAAATATAAGATGTTTTACCAAATCTGAAGACAATCTGATACAATATGTGATTTCTAGAGGGAAAAAGTCAAATCGAGAGCGAAATTTGTATGGGAGCCATATATAAATCTGAACCGATCTAACACATTTTTACCACAGGTGTTTCTATTTGAACTATAAGATGTTTGCCAATTTTGAAGAAAATATGTTGAAATATGTGGTAACTAGAGTAAATAGAATCAAATCGGGAGTGAAATTCGTATGGGGGCTATATGTAAATCTGAACCGATTTTCTTCAAATTCAATAGCGTTCGTCCTTGTCCCGAAAAACTTCGTTGTGCAAAGTTTCGTTTGGTTCTGTCTACAATCGTGATTACAACAATAGATGGACAGACAGACGGACAGAAGGACATTGTTAAATCGACTCAGAAAGTGATTCTAAGCCGATCGGTATAATTAACAATGGGTCTATCTCCCTTCCTTTTGGGTGTTACAAACAAATGCACAAAGACATAATACTCTCGTGGAGTGTATAAACAGCTCGGGTGAAAATGGGTCAGATGCGTTCAGACATATATATATATATATACTAGCTGAACCCCGCCCGCTTCGCCAGGCAAAATACAAATGGTAAAATTAAAATTAGGTTTCATATTGATTTTATCATATTGATATTATCGTGGTTTGTAATATATAGGTTCCAATTTTCAGCCTTCTAGTTAAAAAACACTTTTTCCACGTTTTTCCCGTGGTCAGTAATATATATTGATCTTATCATATTGATATTATCGTGGTTTGTAATATATACGTTCTAATTTTCAGCCTTCTAACTAAAAAACACTTTTTTCCCGTGGTCAGTAATATATACGTTCCAATTTTCAGCCTTCTAGCTTAAAAATACTTCTAGCCAATTCCAATTTTCAGGCTACTACTTCTCAAAAACACTTTTGCCACGCCCACTCCGCCCACAAAGCGAAAATCCAAATTTCGCATCATATTTATCATTCTCGTGGTCAGTAATATATATGTACCAATTTTCAGCCTTCTAGCTCTCCAAAACACTTTTGCAACGCCCCAAAGTCCACGAAACGTAAATCCAAATTTCGGCATCAAGTTGATCTTTCTCGTGGCCAGTAATATATACATTCCAATTTTCAGCCTTCTAGCTCAAAGAACACTATTGCCACGCCCAATCCGCCCACAAAACGAAAATCCAAATTTCAGCATCAAATTGATCTTTCTCGTGGTCAGTTATATATAATGTACCAATTTTCAGCCTACTACCTCTCAAAAACACTTTTGCACGCCCACTCCGCCACAAAACGAAAATCCAAATTCGGCATCAACTTTATCTTTCTTCTGGTCAGTAAAATATACAATTCAATTTTTCAGCCTTCTAGCTCAAATAACACTATTGCCACGCCCACTCCGCCCACAAAACGAAAATCCAAATTCGGTATCATATTTATCATTCTCGTGATCAGTAATATATATGTACCAATTTTCAGCCATCTAGCTCTCAAAAAACACTTGCCACGCCACTCCGCCCACAAAATGAAAATCCAAATTTCTGCATCATATTTATCATTATCGTGGTCAGTAATATATGTCTACCAATTTTCAGCCTTCTAGCTCTCAAAAACACTTTTGCCACGCCCACTCCGCCCCACAAATAAAAATCCTAATTTCGGCATCATATTTATCATTCTCGTGGTCAGTAATATATATGTACCAATTTTCAGCCATCTAGCTCTCAAAAACACTTGCCACGCCCACTCCGCCCACAAAATGAAAATCCAAATTTCTGCATCATATTTATCATTATCGTGGTCAGTAAATATATGTCTACCAATTTTCAGCCTTCTAGCTCTCAAAAACACTATTGCCACGCCCCCTCCGCCCACAGAGCAAATTTTTAAAATTCTATAGCCTATAGTTCCTTCCAGACCTACCATCTATCTGCACTGAAAATTTCAACAACATCGAAAATAAACCTTTCGAACACGCTGGGTGGTAAAAATCAGACATTTTCAATTTTGATATTTTGAAGTTCTTTTTATACCCTCCACCTCCAGGATGGGGGTATATCACTTTGTCATTCCGTTTGTAACACCTTGAAATATTCATCGGAGACCCCATAAAGTATATATATTCTGGGTCGAGGTAAAATTCTAAGATGATATAGCATGTCCCATCTGTCCGTCTGTCCGTCTGTCTGTCTGTTGAAAGCACGATAGCGGCCGAACGAAATGAGCTAGGAGGTTCAAATTTTTCCTAAATGTGTCTATGGTTGTAGATCGGTTGGGATTGAAAGTGGACGATATCGGCCCAGAGGGAAAAATTTTTCCCTCACAAGGACTGAAAATACCCCTAATATTAGAATATTTCAGCATGTTTTTGGAACATATTAGCTTGTATTTACTTGACATTTGCAATGCGCATTTCCTTTATAGCATAAAGGGCACCATAGAGTAATTTTTATTTGTAGGGGGCGAAAATGGGACAAAAAAGGGATAAAAATGGTACCTATCAAACGACAACAGATAGAAACACGAAATTTGCGTGTACATTCCTCTAATAGAGTAGATACATAATATAAAATTATTCTTTTTAATTCGTACTTTAAGGGGTTAAATGGGATAGAGGGATAAAAATAGTACCAACCTAAAGGCTGCACCTAGAATAATGAAATTCGATATATACATTCCTCTGATTGCGTAGACACGTAAAATAAAAGAACTTTCCAAATTCGTACTTTTTGG
This sequence comes from Polietes domitor, assembly GCA_947397865.1. Taxonomy (NCBI): domain Eukaryota; kingdom Metazoa; phylum Arthropoda; class Insecta; order Diptera; family Muscidae; genus Polietes; species Polietes domitor. The sequence goes on along the minus strand of OX377619.1, from coordinate 124,904,456 downwards.
GGTTCAAATGGAAAAAGGGATAAAAATAGTACCTACCAAATGACAGCAGCTAGAATCATGAAATTCGGAGTATACATTCCTCTGACTGCGTAGATACGAAAAATAAACGTTTTCCAAATTTGTACTTTCGAGGATACAATGGCTACAGGGGATAAAAATAGTACCACTAAACGAATACAGCTAGAATGATGAAATTCAGTGTGTACATTAGGGCGTACCTCAAAAAAAAAGTTCCGCCGTACACCTTCGAATATGAAGTATTATTGAAAGGTAGTTTCAAAAAAAAAATTTTTATTTTTTTATGCCGACATAGGGGTCGCGCTTTACATTTTTCTATAGAACTTGTATTTATAAACGGATTTTAAAGTGTGATACATCGATGTTTTTGTCTCGACGAGGCCGATTTTTTTGTCTTTGAAGTCATTGAGCTCAAGCACCCCCTTCTGGTACTTACCCATCATTTCTCAGTTGCTACTACCCTAATGTACCACTCTAATAATCGAAAATTAAAGCTCGCATAAAATCATGAATCATGTTTGAGCTCAATGACTTCAAAGACAAAAAAATCGGACAAAAACATCGATGTATCACACTTTAAAATCCGTTTATAAATGCAGAAGTTATATAGAAAAATGTAAAAGCGCGACCCCTACGTTCGGCATAAAAAAATAAAAAAAATTTTTTTGAAACTACCTTTCAATAATACTTCATATTCGAAGGTGTACGGCGAACTTTTTTTTTTTTACTTGTAACCTGGTACGCTCTAGTGTACATCCCTCTAATTGTGTAGATACGTAAAATAAAGAGATTTTAGATAGTCGTACTCTTGAGGGGGCAAAATTGGAAAAAGGGGATAAAAATGGTACCAACAAAATGGCCGCTGATAGAATCATGGAATTCGGTGTATACATTCCTCTGACTGCATAGCCACGTAAAATATTTTTTTTAAAAATTCGTACTTTATTTACTTTTACGACAAAAAATGGTAGAATCATGAAGTTGTCTTATACTGCGTACGTGAGAGATAAGGTATTTTCAAAATGTATACTATTGAAATTAAAATAGGATGGAAATACAACCAACCAAACGACTGTAGCTAAAAATACACTCTCTATCCCCCAATATTTAGGGTATTTATGATTGCTACCTTATATTTACTTTATGAATTGAAGTATTATATCCATTATATATATAGTACTAGCTGAACCCCGCCCGCTTCGCCAGGCAAAAAAAAATACAAATGGTTAAATAGCTCTCAATAACACTTTTGCCACGCCCACTCCACCCACAAAATGAAAATCCAAATTTCTACATCATATTTATCATTCTCGTGGTCAGTAGTATATATGTACCAATTTTCAGCCTTCTAGCTCCCAAAAACACTATTGCCACGCCCACTCCGCCCACAAAATGAAAATCCAAATTTCGGCATCATATTTATCATTCTCGTGTTCAGTAATATATACGTTCCAATTTTCAGCCTTCTAGCTCTCAAAAACACTATTGCCACGCTCACTCCGCCTACAAAATGAAAATCCAAATTTCGGCATCATATTTATCATTCTCGTGTTCAGTAATATATACGCTACAATTTTCAGCCTTCTAGCTCAAAAAACACTTTTGCCACGCCCACTCCGCCCACAAAATGAAAATCCACATTCCTACATCATATTTATCATTCTCGTGGTCAGTAGTATATATGTACCAATTTTCAGCCTTCTAGCTCCCAAAACACTATTGCCACGCCCACTCCGCCCACAAAATGAAAATCCAAATTTCGGCATCATATTTATCATTTTCGTGGTCAGTAGTATATATGTGCCAATTTTCAGCCTTCTAGCTAGCCTTCTAGCTCCCAAAAACACTATTTCCACGCCCACTCCGCCCACAAAATGAAAATCCAAATTTCGGCATCATATTTATCATTTTCGCGGTCAGTAGTATATATGTACCAATTTTCAGCCTTATAGCTCCCAAAACACTATTGCCACGCCCACTCCGCCCACAAAATGAAAATCCAAATTTCGGCATCATATTTATCATTCTCGTGTTCAGTAATATATACGCTACAATTTTCAGCCTTCTAGCTCAAAAAACACTTTTGCCACGCCCACTCCGCCCACAAAATAAAAATCCAAATTTCTACATCATATTTATCATTTTCGTGGTCAGTAGTATATATGTACCAATTTTCAGCCTTCTAGCTCCCAAAAACACTTTTGCCACGCCCACTCCACCCACAAAATGAAAATCCAAATTTCGGCATCATATTTATCATTTTCGTGGTCAGTAGTATATATGTACCAATTTGCAGCCTTCTAGCTCCCAAAAACACTATTGCCACGCCCACTCCGCCCACAAAATGAAAATCCAAATTTCCATTTTTTTAAAACCCGTGCTGAGAAAATACCTTTCCAACAAAGTACAAATCATCAAAATCGGTTTGGCCAATCTCGAGTTATGGGATTACATCGCTTCGGACACTTTCTTTTATATATATAGATATAGACTAGCTGAACCCCGCCCGCTTCGCCAGGCAAAAAAAAACAAATGATTAAATAGCTCTCAATAACACTTTTGCCACGCCCACTCCACCCACAAAATGAAAATCCAAATTTCTACATCATATTTATCATTCTCGTGGTCAGTAGTATATATGTACCAATTTTCAGCCTTCTAGCTCCCAAAAACACTATTGCCACGCCCACTCCGCCCACAAAATGAAAATACAAATTTCGGCATCATATTTATCATTCTCGTGTTCAGTAATATATACGTTCCAATTTTCAGCCTTCTAGCTCTCAAAAACACTATTGCCACGCCCACTCCGCCCACAAAATGAAAATCCAAATTTCGGCATCATATTTATCATTCTCGTGTTCAGTAATATATACGCTACAATTTTCAGCCTTCTAGCTCAAAAAACACTTTTGCCACGCCCACTCCGCCCACAAAATGAAAATCCAAATTTCTACATCATATTTATCATTCTCGTGGTCAGTAGTATATATGTACCAATTTTCAGCCTTCTAGCTCCCAAAAACACTATTGCCACGCCCACTCCGCCCACAAAACGAAATTCCAAATATTGGCATCAAATTGATGTTTCTCGTGGTCAGTAATATATGTACCAATATTCAGCCTTCTAGCTCCCAAAAACACTATTGCCGCGCCCACTCCGCCCACAAAATGAAAATCCAAATTTCGGCATCATATTTATCATTCTCGTGTTCAGTAATATATACGTTCCAATTTTAAATCTTCTGGCTCAAAAACACTATTGCCACGCTCACTCCGCCCACAAAATGAAAATCCAAATTTCGGCATCATATTTATCATTCTCGTGTTCAGTAATATATACGCTACAATTTTCAGCCTTCTAGCTCAAAAAACACTTTTGCCACGCCCACTCCGCCCACAAAATGAAAATCCACATTCCTACATCATATTTATCATTCTCGTGGTCAGTAGTATATATGTACCAATTTTCAGCCTTCTAGCTCCCAAAACACTATTGCCACGCCCACTCCGCCCACAAAATGAAAATCCAAATTTCGGCATCATATTTATCATTTTCGTGGTCAGTAGTATATATGTGCCAATTTTCAGCCTTCTAGCTCCCAAAAACACTATTTCCACGCCCACTCCGCCCACAAAATGAAAATCCAAATTTCGGCATCATATTTATAATTTTCGCGGTCAGTAGTATATATGTACCAATTTTCAGCCTTATAGCTCCCAAAACACTATTGCCACGCCCACTCCGCCCACAAAATGAAAATCCAAATTTCGGCATCATATTTATCATTCTCGTGTTCAGTAATATATACGCTACAATTTTCAGCCTTCTAGCTCAAAAAACACTTTTGCCACGCCCACTCCGCCCACAAAATAAAAATCCAAATTTCTACATCATATTTATCATTTTCGTGGTCAGTAGTATATATGTACCAATTTTCAGCCTTCTAGCTCCCAAAAACACTATTGCCACGCCCACTGCGCCCACAAAATGAAAATCCAAATTTCGGCATCATATTTATCATTTTCGTGGTCAGTAGTATATATGTACCAATTTGCAGCCTTCTAGCTCCCAAAAACACTATTGCCACGCCCACTCCGCCCACAAAATGAAAATCCAAATTTCCATTTTTTTAAAACCCGTGCTGAGAAAATACCTTTCCAACAAAGTACAAATCATCAAAATCGGTTTGGCCAATCTCGAGTTATGGGATTACATCGCTTCGGACACTTTCTTTTATATATATAGATATAGACTAGCTGAACCCCGCCCGCTTCGCCAGGCAAAAAAAAACAAATGATTAAATAGCTCTCAATAACACTTTTGCCACGCCCACTCCACCCACAAAATGAAAATCCAAATTTCTACATCATATTTATCATTCTCGTGGTCAGTAGTATATATGTACCAATTTTCAGCCTTCTAGCTCCCAAAAACACTATTGCCACGCCCACTCCGCCCACAAAATGAAAATACAAATTTCGGCATCATATTTATCATTCTCGTGTTCAGTAATATATACGTTCCAATTTTCAGCCTTCTAGCTCTCAAAAACACTATTGCCACGCCCACTCCGCCCACAAAATGAAAATCCAAATTTCGGCATCATATTTATCATTCTCGTGTTCAGTAATATATACGCTACAATTTTCAGCCTTCTAGCTCAAAAAACACTTTTGCCACGCCCACTCCGCCCACAAAATGAAAATCCAAATTTCTACATCATATTTATCATTCTCGTGGTCAGTAGTATATATGTACCAATTTTCAGCCTTCTAGCTCCCAAAAACACTATTGCCACGCCCACTCCGCCCACAAAACGAAATTCCAAATATTGGCATCAAATTGATGTTTCTCGTGGTCAGTAATATATGTACCAATATTCAGCCTTCTAGCTCCCAAAAACACTATTGCCGCGCCCACTCCGCCCGCAAAATGAAAATCCAAATTTCGGCATCATATTTATCATTCTCGTGTTCAGTAATATATACGTTCCAATTTTAAATCTTCTGGCTCAAAAACACTATTGCCACGCACACTCCGCCCACAAATCGAAAATCCAAATTTCGGCATCATATTTATCATTTTCGTGGTCAGTAGTATATATGTACCAATTTTCAGCCTTCTAGCTGCCAAAAACACTATTGCCACGCCCACTCCGCCCACAAAATGAAAATCCAAATTTCGGCATCATATTTATCATTTTCGTGGTCAGTAGTATATATGTACCAATTTTCAGCCTTCTAGCTCCCAAAAACACTATTGCCACGCCCACTCCGCCCACAAAATGAAAATCCAAATTTCGGCATCTTATTTATCATTTTCGTGGTCAGTAGTATATATGTACCAATTTTCAGCCTTCTAGCTCCCAAAACACTATTGCCACGCCCACAAAATGAAAATCCAAATTTCGGCATCATATTTATCATTCTCGTGTTCAGTAATATATACGCTACAATTTTCAGCCTTCTAGCTCCCAAAAACACTATTGCCACGCCCACTCCGCCCACAAAATGAAAATCCAAATTTCGGCATCATATTTATCATTTTCGTAGTCAGTAGTATATATGTACCAATTTTCAGCCTTCTAGCTCCCAAAAACACTATTGCCACGCCCACTCCGCCCACAAAATGAAAATCCAAATTTCCATTTTTTTAAAACCCGTGCTGAGAAAATACCTTTCCAACAAAGTACAAATCATCAAAATCGGTTTGGCCAATCTCGAGTTATGGGATTACATCGCTTCGGACACTTTCTTTTATATATATAGATTATTTTTTCAATATTTGTATTTGTTTTAGTTTGGATATATGATTTATATTTTCCGGTAATATTGCTGCACTTCTACGAAAACCGACAACCTCTGTTGAATGCAATCCATGGTGGAGGGTATATAAAGTTCGTCCCGGCCGAACTTAACGCCGTTTTTACTTGTTTTCACTCTAGATGCCACATATTTCAACAGGTTTTCTTCAAAATTTAGAAAACATCTTATATTTCAACAAGTAAAAACGGCGTTAAGTTCAGCCGGGCCGAACTTTATATACCATCCACCATGGATTGCATTCCACAGAGGTTGTCGGTTTTCGTAGAAGTGCAGTAATATTACGGGAAAATACAATTTTTCCATGCTTTATATAAGGACTTTCTATATATGTTTGTGTGCCACAAAATTTGAAATCAATTTTTGAAAGCTTTTTTCTCAACCAATTTTGCTCAAATTTTGCACACTTAATCATTTTCGATGACAATACAAGGAAATGGAAAAATTTAACCAATTGGACAAAGGGGCGTGGTACCTCCCATACAAACCACAAATTAAAAATCTATTATTTCTGCTCCTGATAACGGTATTTAAACAAAATTTGGTACGTCGGTTTGGTGTGCATGTTGTAAGTGCTGCTGCAAATATGGGCGGGATTGTACAAAGGGGCGTGGTACCTCCCATACAAACCACAAATTAAAAATCTATTATTTCTGCTCCTGATAACGGTATTTGAACAAAATTTGGTACGTCGGTTTGGTGTGGATTTTTTAAGTGCTGCTGCAAATATGGGCGGGATTGTACAAAGGGGCGTGGTACCTCCCATACAAACCACAAATTAAAAATCTATTATTTCTGCTCCTGATAACGGTATTTGAACAAAATTTGGTACGTCGGTTTGGTGTGGATTTTTTAAGTGCTGCTGCAAATATGGGCGGGATTGTACAAAGGGGCGTGGTACCTCCCATACAAACCACAAATTAAAAATCTATTATTTCTGCTCCTGATAACGGTATTTGAACAAAATTTGGTACGTCGGTTTGGTGTGCATTTTTTAAGTGCTGCTGCAAATATGAGCGGGAATGGACAAAGGGGCGTGGTACCTCCCATACAAACCACAAATTAAAAATCTATTATTTCTGCTCCTGATAACGCAGTAATTTTTCCTTCTACAAAAGATAACTAAAAAAGAATTTCTAGGCCCAATAGAATTCTGCTTGCATAAAGCATGGATTTGAAAAAAATTTTTTTTTGATTTATTTTAATATATCCAAACCAAAACAAATAAAAATATTGAAAAATTAATTTTATAAATAAATAAATATTTTAATTATTTCAAACCACACTTATAAGGTAATGCTACCAATACGTCAATTCAAAAAATGAATATTCTTATATTTATATTTTCAAAGCCAAAATTATTGGTATATAGTGGGTGCTACAGTTGGTTGTATTTCCATTCTATTTTAATTCCAAAAGTACAAATTTTGAAAATCCAATATCAGACGTACATAGTGCAAAATACCTCACTTCATGATTCAACCAATTTTTATTTATTTTGCGTGTCTATGCAGTCAGAGGAATGTATACACCGAATTCCATGATTCCAGCTGCGCCCAGTTGGTTGGTACCATTTTTACCCCCTTGACGTTTCTACGCAATTAGAATTTCATCATTCTAGTTGTAGTCGTTTAGTTGGTACTATTTTTATCCCTCTGTACCATTGTATCCCTTGAAAGTACTAATTTCGAAAAATTCGTCTATTTTTCGTGTCTTCGCAGTCAGAGGAATGTATACTCCGAATTCCATGACTCTAGCTGCGGTCATTTGATTGGTACTATTTTTATCCCCTTTTTTCATTTTAACCCCAAAAAGTACGAATTTCGAAAAATCAGATTATTTTCCGTGTCTTCACACTCAGAGGAATGTATACTCCGAATTTCATGATTCTAGCTGCGGTCATTAGATTGGTACTATTTTTATCCCCTTTTTTCCATGCTTTATATAAGGTTACTTTCTATATATGTGTGCCACAAAATTTGAAATCAATTTTTGAAAGCTTTTTTCTCAACCAATTTTGCTCAAATTTTGCACACTTAATCATTTTCGATGACAATACAAGGAAATGGAAAAATTTGACCAATTGGACAAAGGGGCGTGGCACCTCCCATACGAAGTTAAAACCTATTATTGAATATTGTCAGTTCTAAGACACCTAGAGTGCTGAAATTTTGTGTAAGTGCATCTAGCATCAATTCGCATAGTTGTGCCAAAAAGGGGCGGTATTGGAAAAGTGGGCGTGGCACCTCCCATACGAAGTTAAAACCTATTATTGAATATTGTCAGTTCTATGACACCTAGAGTGCTGAAATTTTGTGTAAGTGCATCTAGCATCAATTCGCATAGTTGTGCCAAAAATGGGCGGTATTGGAAAAGTGGGCGTGGCATCTCCCATACAAAGTTAAAACCTATTATTGAATATTGTCAGTTCTATGACACCTAGAGTGCTGAAATTTTGTGTAAGTGCATCTAGCATCAATTCGCATAGTTGTGCCAAAAAGGGGCGGTATTGGAAAAGTGGGCGTGGCACCTCCCATACAAAGTTAAAACCTATTATTGAATATTGTCAGTTCTATGACACCTAGAGTGCTGAAATTTTGTGTAAGTGCATCTAGCATCAATTCGCATAGTTGTGCCAAAAATGGGCGGTATTGGAAAAGTGGGCGTGGCACCTCCCATACGAAGTTAAAACCTGTTATTGAATATAGTCAGTTCTATGACACCTAGAGTGCTGTAATTTTGTGTAAGTGCATCTAGCATCAATGTGCATAGTTGTGCCAAAAATGGGCGGTATTGGAAAAGTGGGCGTGGAACCTCCCATACGAAGTTAAAACCTATTATTGAATATTGTCAGTTCTATGACACCTAGAGTGCTGAAATTTTGTGTAAGTGCATCTAGCATCAATTCGCATAGTTGTGCCAAAAATGGGCGGTATTGGAAAAGTGGGCGTGGCATCTCCCATACGAAGTTAAAACCTATTATTGAATATTGTCAGTTCTATGACACCTAGAGTGCTGAAATTTTGTGTAAGTGCATCTAGCATCAATTCGCATAGTTGTGCCAAAAAGGGGCGGTATTGGAAAAGTGGGCGTGGCACCTCCCATACGAAGTTAAAACCTATTATTGAATATTGTCAGTTCTATGACACCTAGAGTGCTGAAATTTTGTGTAAGTGCATCTAGCATCAATTCGCATAGTTGTGCCAAAAATGGGCGGTATTGGAAAAGTGGGCGTGGCACCTCCCATACGAAGTTAAAACCTATTATTGAATATTGTCAGTTCTAAGACACCTAGAGTGCTGAAATTTTGTGTAAGTGCATCTAGCATCAATTCGCATAGTTGTGCCAAAAAGGGGCGGTATTGGAAAAGTGGGCGTGGCACCTCCCATACGAAGTTAAAACCTATTATTGAATATTGTCAGTTCTATGACACCTAGAGTGCTGAAATTTTGTGTAAGTGCATCTAGCATCAATTCGCATAGTTGTGCCAAAAATGGGCGGTATTGGAAAAGTGGGCGTGGCATCTCCCATACAAAGTTAAAACCTATTATTGAATATTGTCAGTTCTAAGACACCTAGAGTGCTGAAATTTTGTGTAAGTGCATCTAGCATCAATTCGCATAGTTGTGCCAAAAAGGGGCGGTATTGGAAAAGTGGGCGTGGCACCTCCCATACGAAGTTAAAACCTATTATTGAATATTGTCAGTTCTATGACACCTAGAGTGCTGAAATTTTGTGTAAGTGCATCTACCATCAATGTGCGTAGTTCTGCCAAAAATGGGCGGTATTGGAATAGTGGGCGTACCACCTCCCATACGAAGTTAAAACATATTATCGAATAGTGTCAGTTCTATGACACGTATAGTGCTCAAATTTTGTGTAAGTGCATCTAGCATCAATGTGCGTAGTTGCGCCTAAAATGGGCGGTAATGCAAAAGTGGGCGTGCCACCTCCCATATGAAGTTAAAACCAAAATTACACCTACTGTAATTTTGTGTAAGTGCATCTAGCATTAATGTGCGTAGTTGTGACAAAAATGGGCAGTAATGGAAATGTGGGCGTGGCACCTCCCATACGAAGTTAAAACCCATTTTCGAATATATGCCGTTCTATGGCAGATAAAAAACTGAAATTTTGCAGTAATTTTTTCCTTCTACAAAAGATAACTAAAAAAGAATTTCTAGGCCCAATAGAATTCTGCTTGCATAAAGCATGGATTTGAAAAAAAAATTTTTTTGATTTACTAGTTCATTTTAACCCCAAAAGGTACGAATTTTGAAAAATCCGTGTATTTTACTTATCTATGCAATCAGAGGAATGTATACACCGAATTTCATTATTCTAGGTACAGCCGTTTGGTTGGTACCATTTTTATACCCTCCACCTCCAGGATGGGGGTATATTCACTTTGTCATTCCGTTTGTAACACCTTGAAATATTCATCGTAGACCCCATAAAGTATATACATTCTGGGTCGTGGTAAAATTCTAAGACGATATAGCCATGTCCGTCTGTCCGTCTGTCTGTCTGTTGAAAGCACGATAGCGGCCGAACGAAATGAGCTAGGAGGTTCAAATTTTTCCTAAATGTGTCTTATGGTTGTAGATCGGTTGGGATTGAAAGTGGACGAAATCGGCCCAGAGGGAAAATTTTTTCCCTCACAAGGACTGAAAATACCCCTAATATTTAGAGTATTTCAGCATGTGTTTTGATCATATTAGCTTGTATTTACTTGATATTTGCAATGCGCATTCCCTTTATAGCATAAAATGACACCATAGAGTGATTTTTATTTGTAGGGGGCGAAATGGGACAAAAAGGGATAAAAATGGTACCTATCAAACGACAACAGATAGAAACACGAAATTCGGCGTGTACATTCATCTAATAGAGTAGATACATAATATAAAAGTATTTTTTCTAAATTCGTACTTTTAAGGGTTACATGGGGATATAGGGATAAAAATAGTACCAACCTAACGGCTGCACCTAGAATAATGAAATTCGATATATGTATTCCTCTGATTGCGTAGACACGTAAAATAAAAGAACTTTCCAAAATTCGTACTTTTGGGGTTCAAATGGAAAAAGGGGATAAAAATAGTACCTACCAAATGACAGCAGCTAGAATCATGAAATTCGGAGTATACATTCATCTGACTGCGTAGACACGAAAAATAAAACGTTTTTTCCAAATTCGTACTTTCAAGGGATACAATGGCTACAGGGGATAAAAATAGTACCAACTAAACGAATACAGCTAGAATGATGAAATTCAGTGTGTACATCTAATTGCATAGACACGTAAAATAGAGGGATTTTTAAGGGATATAAATAAAAACAGGGATAACAAGTAAGGAAAGGCTAAAGTCGGGCGGGGCCGACTATATTATACCCTACACCACACCCTGCATATGTACCTCGCTTTGATTACTAAACCCAGGTATTTCATGGGAGCAATTTTATGTAGTTTATACAAATTATATTCATATAATGTATATGCTATAAATTCATCTTTAGTCAAATTTAACGAATATGGTAATTGATCCAATTGTCCGACAGACAAATACAAATTATACAGTAGTATACCAAAGTTATACAATGTATGGACATATGGACATCAACCAAACAATTCTCATTGCAATTCAATTCGGTAAAAAAGTGAAATCGGGAAGGATTTTTGCATTCTGTAAATGTATGTGTTTGACAAAAAATGTTAAATCGGAAAGGACATTTGTATGGGGGTATATTGAAACCTGGAACGATGTGACCCGCTTTCATCATGTCTGTTTATTGGTGAAATATAATATGTAAAATTTGGCCAAAATCGGTTAAACATTCGGGAGCAACATTTGTATGAGGGCTATATCTAAATCTGAACCGATCTTACCCACTTTCACCATAGGTTTTTTAGTTGGATTATAAGATGTTGTGCCAATTTTAGAGCAGAAAAAGTCAAATCGGGAGCGACATTTGTATGGGGGCTATATCTAAATCTGAACCGATCATACCCAATTTCTGCATAGGTGTTTCTAGTTCGATTATAAAATGTTGTGCCAATTTTAAAGAAAATCGGATACAATATGTGGTTTCTAAAGCGGAAAAAGTGAAATCGGGAGCGACATTTGTATGGGGGCTATACCTAAATCTGAACCGATCTTACCCAATTTTTGCATCCGTGTTTCTAGTTGGATTATAAGATGTTCTGCAAAATTTAAAGAAAATCGGGTACAATATGCCGTTTCTAGAGCGGAAAATGTCAAATCGGGAGCGACATTTGTATGGGGCTATATCTAAATCTGATCTTACCCAATTTTTGCATACGTGTTTGTAGTTGGATTATAAGATGTTCTGCAAATTTAAAGAAAATCGGGTACAATATGTCTTTTCTAGAGCGGAAAATGTCAAATCGGGAGCGACATTTGTATGGGGCTATATCTAAATCTGAACCGATCTTACCCAATTTTTGCATACGTGTTTCTAGTTCGATTATAAGATGTTCTGCAAAATTTAAAGAAAATCGGGTACAATATGTCGTTTCTAGAGCGGAAATATCAAATCGGGAGCGACATTTGTATGGGGCTATATCTAAATCTGAACCGATCTTGCCCAATTTTTGCATACGTGTTTCTAGCTGGATTATAAGATGTTCTGCAAAATTTAAAGAAAATCGGGTACAATATGTCGTTTCTAGAGCGGAAAATGTCAAATCGGAAGCGACATTTGTATGGGGGCTATATCTAAATCTGAACCGATCTTACCCAATTTTTGCATACGTGTTTCTAGTTAAATTATAAGATGTTCTGCCAAATTTAAAGAAAATCTGGTAGAATATGTCGTTTCTAGAGCGGAAAATGTCAAATCGGGAGCGACATTTGTATGGGGGCTATATCTAAATCTAAACCGATCTTACCCAATTTTAGCACACGTCTTTCTAGTTAGATTATAAGATGTTCTGCCAAATTTAAAGAAAATCGGGTACAATATGTCGTTTCTAGAGCGGAAAATGTCAAATCGGGAGCGACATTTGTATGGGGGCTATATCTAAATCTGAACCGATTTCCTCCAAATTCAATACCGATGGTCCTTGGCCAGAAAAAATAACTTCTCCCAAGTTTCATAAGAATCGGACAACAATTGCGACCTGTAGAGTGCGAACAAGCTTAGATGGACAGCAGACGGACGGACGGAGAGACAGACATCGTTAAATCGACTCAGCTGGTGATTCTAAGCCGATCGGTATACTTAAAGGTGGGTCTAGCTCGATTATTTCTTGGTGTTACAAACATTTGGCGCGAAACTAACTTATAATACCCTAGACCACGAAGTGGTGTAGGGTATAACAAGTAAGAAGGCGTTAAGTTCGGCCGGGCCGAATCTTATATACCCTCCACCACGGAGTGCATTCCACAGTATTACCAGCAGATTAAAGGATGTCGCCTTTACATAGAAGCATAGTATCATATTACGAAAATTGTGATATTTTTATGCACATCCCTATTAATATTATAAAACCTTAGTGTAAGTCTGTCTGTCTGTCTGTTTGTTTGTTCCGCAATCACGTGTAAACGGCTGAACCGATGTTGTTGAAATTTTCAGTACAGATAGATGCAGGTCTGTAAAGAACTATAGGCTATAGCATTTTTAAAAATTTGCTCTGTGGGCGGTGGGGCCGTGGCAATAACGTTTTTGAGAGCTAGAAGGCTGAAAATTGGTACATGTAAAAGGGTGATTTTTTAAGAGCTTGATAACTTTTTTTTAAAAAAAAAACGCATAAAATTTGCAAAATCTCATCGGTTCTTTATTTGAAACGTTAGATTGGTCCATGACATTTACTTTTTGAAGATAATTTCATTTAAATGTTGACCGCGGCTGCGTCTTAGGTGGTCCATCCGCTTAGTCCAATTTTGGCATTTCCACGTTTATGAGTAACAGAGACCCAATTGGTGCGAACGGCGACGAATCGAAAATTGGTGGTCATCATTAACACTGGCCGATACAGCTGCGATATTTTCTTCAGTTCGCACTCTACGTAAGCGTGTTGGTGGTTTAATGTCCAACAATGTAAATTTGGTGCGAAATTTAGTCACAATAGCCCGAATAGCCGCTTCAGTGGGTCGATTAAACTGACCATAAAATGGAAGCGCGCAATGAACTTTCTTAACAGAGCACGCATTTTGATAATAAAATTCAATAATTTGCAAGCGTTGTTCGTTTGTAAGACGATTCATGATGAAATGTCAAAGCATACTGAACATCTTTCTCTTTGACACCATGTCTGAAATCCCACGTGATCTGTCAAATACTAATGCATGAAAATCCTAACCTCAAAAAAATCACTCTTTATATTACTGACCATGAGAATGATAAATATGATAATGAAATTGGGTTTTTTCTTTTGTGGGCGGAGTGGGCGTGGCAATAGTGTTTTTTTGAGTTAGAAGGCTAAAAATTGGAACGTATATATTACTGACCACGATAATGATAAATATGATGCCGAAATTTGGTTTTTTATTTTGGGGGCGGAGTGGGCGTGGCAATAGTGTTTTTTTGAGCTAGAAGGCTAAAAATTGGAACGTATATATTACTGAACACGAGAATGATAAATATGATGCCGAAATTTGGATTTTCGTTTTGTAGGCGGAGTGGGCGTGGCAAAAGTGTTTTTTGAGCTAGAAGGCTGAAAATTGGTACATGTATATTACTGACCACGAGAATGATAAATATGATGCCAAAATTTGGATTTTCATTTTGTGGGCGGAGTGGGCGTGGCAATAGTGTTTTTGAGAGCTAGAAGGCTAAAAATTGGAACGTATATATTACTGACCACGATAATGATAAATATGATGCCGAAATTTGGATTTTCATTTTGGGGGCGGAGTGGGCGTGGCAATAGTGTTTTTTTGAGCTAGAAGGCTAAAAATTGGAACGTATATATTACTGAACACGAGAATGATAAATAGGATGCCGAAATTTGGATTTTCGTTTTGTAGGCGGAGTGGGCGTGGCAAAAGTGTTTTTTGAGCTAGAAGGCTGAAAATTGGTACATGTATATTACTGACCACGAGAATGATAAATATGATGCCAAAATTTGGATTTTCATTTTGTGGGCGGAGTGGGCGTGGCAATAGTGTTTTTGAGAGCTAGAAGGCTGAAAATTGGAACGTATATATTACTGACCACTAGAATGATAAATATGATGCCGAAATTAGGATTTTCGTTTTGTGGGCGGAGTGGGCGTGGCAAAAATGTTTTTGAGAGCTAGAAGGCTGAAAATTGGAACGTATATATTACTGACCGCGAGAATGATAAATATGATGCCGAAATTTGGATTTTCATTTTGTGGGCGGAGTGGGCGTGGCAATAGTGTTTTTTTGAGCTAGAAGGCCGAAAATTGGAACGTATATATTACTGACCACGAGAATGATAAATATGATGCCGAAATTTGGATTTTTTTGTGGGCGGAGTCGGCGTGGCAAAAGTGTTTTTGAGAGCTAGATGGCTGAAAATTGGTACATATATATTACTGACCAAGAGAAAGATCAAGTTGATGCCGAAATTTGGATTTTCGTTTTGTGGGCGGAGTGGGCGTGGCAAAAGTGTTTTGGAGAGCTAGAAGGCTGAAAATGGGTATATATATTACTGACCACGACAATGATAAATATGATGCCGAAATTTGGATTTTCGCTTTGTGGGCGGCAAAAGTGTTTTTGAGAGGTAGTAGGCTGAAAATTGGTACATAAATATTACTGACCACAATAAATATCAATATGATGCCGAAATTTGGATTTTCGTTTCGTGGGCGGTGGGAGCATGGCAAAAGTGTTTTTGAGAGGTAGTAGACTGAAAATTGGTACATATATATTACTGACCACGAGAAAGATAAATATGATGCCGAAATTTGGATTTACGTTTCGTGGGCGTGGCAAAAGTGTTTTGGAGAGCTAGAAGGCTGAAAATTGGTACTTATATATTACTGACCACGAGAATGATAAATATGATGCCGAAATTTGGATTTTCATTTTGAGGGCGGAGTGGGCGTGGCAAAAGTGTTTTCGAGAGCTCGAAGGCTGAAAATTGGTAGATATATATTACTGACCATGAGAATGACAAATATGATGCAGAAATTTGGATTTTAATTTTGTGGGCGTGGCAAAAGTGTTTTTGAGAGGTAGTAGGCTGAAAATTGGTACATAAATATTACTGACCACAATAAATATCAATATGATGCCGAAATTTGGATTTTCGTTTCGTGGGCGGTGGGAGCATGGCAAAAGTGTTTTTGAGAGGTAGTAGACTGAAAAATAAATATATTACTGACCACGAGAAAGATCAATTTGATGCCGAAATTAGGATTTTCGTTTAGTGGGCGTGGCTATAGTGTTTTTTAAGCTAGAAGGCTGAAAATTGGAACATATATATTACTGACCACGAGAATGATAAATATGATGCCGAAATTTGGATTTTCATTTTGTGGGCGGAGTGGGAGTGGCAATAGTGTTTTTTTGAGCTAGAAGGCTGAAAATTGGAACATATATATTACTGACCACGAGAATGATGAATATGATGCCGAAATTTGGATTTTCATTTTGTGGGCGGAGTGGGCGTGGCAAAAGTGTTTTGAGAGCTAGATGGCTGAAAATTGGTACATATATATTACTGACCAGGAGAAAGATAAAGTTAATGCCGAAATTTGGATTTTCTTTTTGTGGGCGGATTGGGCGTGGCAATAGTGTTATTTGAGCTAGAAGGCTAAAAGTTGGAATGTATATATTACTGGCCACGAGAAAGATCAATTTGATGCCGAAATTTGGATTTACGTTTCGTGGGCTTTGGGGCGTGGCAAAAGTGTTTTGGAGAGCTAGAAGGCTGAAAATTGGTATATATATATTACTGACTACGAGAATGATAAATATGATGCCGAAATTTGGATTTTCGTTTAGTGGGCGGTGGGAGCATGGCAAAAGTGTTTTGGAGAGCTAGAAGGCTGAAAATTGGAACGTATATATTACTGACCACGAGAATGATGAATATGATGCCGAAATTTGGATTTTCATTTTGTGGGCGGTGTGGGCGTGGCAAAAGTGTTTTGAGAGCTAGATGGCTGAAAATTGGTACATATATATTACTGACCAGGAGAAAGATAAAGTTAATGCCGAAATTTGGATTTTCTTTTTGTGGGCGGATTGGGCGTGGCAATAGTGTTATTTGAGCTAGAAGGCTAAAAGTTGGAATGTATATATTACTGGCCACGAGAAAGATCAATTTGATGCCGAAATTTGGATTTACGTTTCGTGGGCTTTGGGGCGTGGCAAAAGTGTTTTGGAGAGCTAGAAGGCTGAAAATTGGTATATATGTATTACTGACCACGAGAATGATATATATGATGCCGAAATTTGGATTTTCGTTTCGTGGGCGGTGGGAGCATGGCAAAAGTGTTTTTGAGAGGTAGTAGGCTGAAAATTGGTACATATATATTACTGACTACGAGATCAATTTGATGCCGAAATTTGGATTTTCGTTTAGTAGGCGTGGCTATAGTGTTTTTTAAGTTAGAAGGCTGAAAATTGGAACGTATATATTACTGACCACGGAAAAAAAAGTGTTTTTAGCTAGAAGGCTGAAAATTGGAATGTATATATTACTGGCCACGAGAAAGATCAATTTGATGCCGAAATTTGGATTTACGTTTCGTGGGCTTTGGGGCGTGGCAAAAGTGTTTTGGAGAGCTGGAAGGCTGAAAATTGGTATATATATATTACTGACCACGAGAATGATATATATGATGCCGAAATTTGGATTTTCGCTTAGTGGGCGGCAAAAGTGTTTTTGAGAGGTAGTAGGCTGAAAATTGGTACATATATATTATTGACCACGAGAAAGATAAATATCATGCCGAAATTTCGATTTTCGTTTCATGGGCGTGGCAAAAGTGTTTTGGAGAGCTAGAAATCTGAAAATTGGTAGATATATATTACTGACCACGAGAATGATAAATATGATGCAGAAATTTGGTTTTTCATTTTGTGGGCGTGGCAAAAGTGTTTTTGAGAGGTAGTAGGCTGAAAATTGGTACATATTTATTACTGACCACGAGAAAGATCAATTTGATGCCGAAATTTGGATTTTCGTTTAGTGGGCGTGGCTATAGTGTTTTTTAAGCTAGAAGGCTGAAAATTGGAACGTATATATTACAAACCACGATAATATAAATATGATAAGATCAATATGAAACCTGATTTTAATTTTACAATTTGTTTTTTGCCTGGCGAAGCGGGCGGGGTTCAGCTAGTTTACTATAATTGTTTACTATTTCAAACTATAATGTATACTTATGCGCACTGTTTAAAATCGACTACTATATATAAATAAAATGCTGAAATTATGAAAGTTAACATGCCTAAATATTAGGCGATTGTCAGTCGCCATTAGAAAGAAGCATTTTCAGATACAGACAAAGTGATAAGAAAAGTATACATTTTAAAGATATCCCCATTCGCCCCATTCTCCGCCCAAATGTACAAATTTCGAAAAAACCCTTCTTCTAGTCTTCATAGTCAGAATGTATACATGATTTCAACTTCAGCGGTTTGGTAGGTCCCATTTTTATACCCTCCACCTCCAGGATGGGGGTATATTCACTTTGTCATTCCGTTTGTAACACCTTGAAATATTCATCGGAGACCCCATAAAGTATATATATTCTGGGTCGTGGTAAAATTCTAAGACGATATAGCCATGTCCGTCTGTCCGTCTGTCTGTCTGTCTGTCTGTCTGTCTGTCTGTTGAAAGCACAATAGCGGCCGAACGAAATGAGCTAGGAGGTTCAAATTTTTCCTAAATGTGTCTTATGGTTGTAGATCGATTGGGATTGAAAGTGGACGAAATCGGCCCAGAGGGAAAAATTTTTCCCTCACAAGGACTGAAAATACCCCTAATATTTAGAGTATTTCAGCATGTTTTTCCATGCTTTATATAAGGTTACTTTCTATATATGTTTGTGTGCCACAAAATTTGAAATCAATTTTTGAAAGCTTTTTTCTCAACCAATTTTGCTCAAATTTTGCACACTTAATCATTTTCGATGACAATACAAGGAAATGGAAAAATTTGACCAATTGGACAAAGGGGCGTGGCACCTCCCATACGAAGTTAAAACCTATTATTGAATATTGTCAGTTCTATGACACCTAGAATGCTGAAATTTTGTGTAAGTGCATCTAGCATCAATTCGCATAGTTGTGCCAAAAATGGGCGGTATTGGAAAAGTGGGCGTGGCATCTCCCATACGAAGTTAAAACCTATTATTGAATATTGTCAGTTCTATGACACCTAGAGTGCTGAAATTTTGTGTAAGTGCATATACCATCAATGTGCATAGTTGTGCCAAAAAGGGGCGGTATTGGAAAAGTGGGCGTGGCACCTCCCATACGAAGTTAAAACCTATTATCGAATATTGTCAGTTCTATGACACCTAGAGTGCTGTAATTTTGTGTAAGTGCATCTAGCATCAATGTGCATAGTTGTGCCAAAAATGGGCGGTATTGGAAAAGTGGGCGTGGAACCTCCCATACGAAGTTAAAACCTATTATTGAATATTGTCAGTTCTATGACACCTAGAGTGCTGTAATTTTGTGTAAGTGCATCTAGCATCAATTCGCATAGTTGTGCCAAAAATGGGCGGTATTGGAAAAGTGGGCGTGGCATCTCCCATACGAAGTTAAAACCTATTATTGAATATTGTCAGTTCTATGACACCTAGAGTGCTGAAATTTTGTGTAAGTGCATCTAGCATCAATTCGCATAGTTGTGCCCAAAATGGGCGGTATTGGAAAGGTGGGCGTGGCACCTCCCATACGAAGTTAAAACCTATTATTGAATATAGTCAGTTCTATGACACCTAGAGTGCTGTAATTTTGTGTAAGTGCATCTAGCATCAATGTGCATAGTTGTGCCAAAAATGGGCGGTATTGGAAAAGTGGGCGTGGCACCTCCCATACGAAGTTAAAACCTATTATTGAATATTGTCAGTTCTATGACACCTAGAGTGCTGAAATTTTGTGTAAGTGCATCTACCATCAATGTGCGTAGTTCTGCCAAAAATGGGCGGTATTGGAATAGTGGGCGTACCACCTCCCATACGAAGTTAAAACATATTATCGAATAGTGTCAGTTCTATGACACGTATAGTGCTCAAATTTTGTGTAAGTGCATCTAGCATCAATGTGCGTAGTTGCGCCTAAAATGGGCGGTAATGCAAAAGTGGGCGTGGCACCTCCCATATGAAGTTAAAACCAAAATTACACCTACTGTAATTTTGTGTAAGTGCATCTAGCATTAATGTGCGTAGTTGTGACAAAAATGGGCGGTAATGGAAATGTGGGCGTGGCACCTCCCATACGAAGTTAAAACCCATTTTCGAATATATGCCGTTCTATGGCAGATAAAAAACTGAAATTTTGCAGTAATTTTTCCTTCTACAAAAGATAACTAAAAAAGAATTTCTAGGCCCAATAGAATTCTGCTTGCATAAAGCATGGATTTAAAAATTTTTTTTTTTTTGATTTACTAGTTTGAACAATAAGCTTGTATTTAGTTGATATTTGCAATGCGCATTCCCTCTATAGCATAAAAGGGCACCATAGAGTGATTTTTATTTGTAGGGGCCGAAATGGGACAAAAAGGGATAAAAATGGTACCTATCAAACGACAACAGATAGAAACACGAAATTTGGCGTGTACATTCCTCTTATAGAGTAGATACATAATATAAAAGTATTTTTTCTAAATTCGTACTTTTAAGGGATTAAATGGGGATAGAGGTATAAAAATAGTACCAACCTAACGGCTGCACCTAGAATAGTGAAATTCGATATATACATTCCTCTGATTGCGTAGACACGTAAAATAAAAGAACTTTCCAAAATTCGTACTTTTTGGGGTTCAAATGGAAAAAGGGGATAAAAATAGTACCTACTAAATGACAGCAACTAGAATCATGAAATTCGGAGTATACATTCCTCTGACTGCGTAGACACGAAAAATAAAACGTTTTTTCCAAATTTGTATTTTCAAGGGATACAATGGCTACAGGGGATAAAAATAGTACCAACTAAACGAATACAGCTAGAATGATGAAATTCAGTGTGTACATCCCTCTAATTGTATAGATACATAAAATAAAGAGATTTTATATAGTCGTACTATTGAGGGGGCAAAATTGGAAAAATGGGATAAAAATGGTACCAACAAAATGGCCGCTGATAGAATCATGAAATTCGGCGTATACATTCCTCTGACTGCATAGCCACGTAAAATATTTTTTTCCAAATTCGTACTTTATTTTGATGCTTTTACGACAAAAAATGGTAGAATCATGAAGTTGTCTTATACTGCGTATGTGAGAGATAAGGTATTTTCAAAACGTATACTTTTGAAATTAAAATAGGATGGAAATGGGACAAAAAGGTATAAAATATGGTACCAAAGATACGACAACAGCTAGAATCATGAAATTCGGAGTATACATTCCTCTGACTGCGTAGACACGAAAAATAAAACTTTTTTTCCAAAATTCGTACTTTTAGATGTCGTACTCTTGAGGGGGCAAAATTGGAAAAAGGGGATAAAAATGGTACCAACAAAATGGCCGCTGATAGAATCATGGAATTCGGCGTTTACTTTCTGACTATGAAGACTCGAAAAAGGGTTTTTTCGAAATTTGTACATTTGGGCGGAAAATGGGGCGAATGGGGATATCTTTAAAATTTATACTTTTCTTATCACTTTGTCTGTATCTGAAAATGCTTCTTTCTAATGGCGACTGACAATCGCCTCATATTTAGGCTTGTTCACTTTCACAATTTCAGCATTTTATTTATATATAGTAGTCGATTTTAAACAGTGCGCATAAGTATACATTATAGTTTGAAATAGTAAACAAATATAGTAATGTGCATAAAAATATCACAATTTTCGTAATATGGTACTGTGCTTCTATGTAAAGTCGACATCCTTTAATCTGCTGGTAATACTGTGGAATGCACTCCGTGGTGGAGGGTATATAAGATTCGGCCCGGCAGAACTTAACGCCTTCTTACTTGTTATCCCTCTTTTTAATTATATCCCTTAAAAGTACGAATTTCGAAAAATCCCTCTATTTTACGTGTCTATGCAATTAGAGGGATGTACACACCGATTTTCATGATTCTAGCTGTTGTCGTATCATTGGTACCATATTTTATCCCATTTCGCCCGCTACAACTTTTATTTTCTTTGTGGTGCTTCCAAGCTACAAGAGGAATGTCCGCAACAAATTTTAACTGTATGAAAGTAAGAAATTTAATTAATAAGCCAAGGCTACCAATATTTGTATACTATATATAATGGATATAATACTTCAATTCAAAAAGTAAATATAAGGGAGCAATCATAAATACACTAAATATTGGGGGATAGAGAGTGTATTTTCAGCTACAGTCGTTTGGTTGGTTGTATTTCCATCCTATTTGAATTTCAAAAGTATAAATTTTGAAAATACCTTATCTCTCACGTACGCAGTATAAGACAATTTCATGATTCTACAATATTTTCTCGTAAAAGCAACAAAATAAAGTACGAATTTGGAAAAAAAACACCGAATTCCATGATTCTATCAGCGGCCATTTTGTTGGTACCATTTTTATCCCCTTTTTCCAATTTTGCCCCCTCAAAAAAAAAAATCTCTTTATTTTACGTATCTACACAATTAGACTGACTTTCATCATTCTAGCTATATTCGTTTAGTTGGTACTATTTTTATCCCCTGTACCCATTGTATCCCTTGAAAGTACAAATTTGGAAAAAACGTTTTATTTTTCGTGTCTACGCAGTCAGAGGAATGTATACTCCGAATTTCATGATTCTAGCTGCTGTCATTTGGTAGGTACTATTTTTATCCCTTTTTCCATTTGAACCCCAAAAGGTACGAATTTTGGAAAGTTCTTTTATTTTACGTGTCTACGCAATCAGAGGAATGTATATATAGAATTTCATTATTCTAGGTGCAGCCGTTGGGTTGGTACTATTTTTATCCCTCTATCCCCATTTAACCCCTTAAAAGTACGAATTTGGAAAAAATACTTTTATATTATGTATCTACTCTATTAGAGGAATGTACACGCCAAATTTCGTGTTTCTATATGTTGTCGTTTGATAGGTACCATTTTTATCCCTTTTTGTCCCATTTCGCCCCCTACAAATAAAAATCACTCTATGGTGCCCTTTTATGCTATAAAGGGAATGCGCATTGCAAATATCAAGTAAATACAAGCTAATATGTTCAAAAAACATGCTGAAATACTCTAAATATTAGGGATATTTTCAGTCCTTGTGAGGGAAAAATTTTTCCCTCACATTTAGTAGTCGATTTAAAACAGTGCGCATAAGAATACATTATAGTTTTAAATAGTAAACAATTATAGTAATGTGCATAAAAATATCACAATTTTCGTAATATGATTCTGTACTTCTATGTCGACATCCTTTAATCTGCTGGTAATACTGTGGAATGCACTCCGTGGTGGAGGGTATATAAGATTCGGCCCGGCCGAACTTAACGCCATCTTACTTGTTTTACTCTAGATACCACATATTTTAACAGCTTTTCTTCAAAATTGAGAAAACATCTTATATTTCAACTAGAAACACCTGTGGTAAAAATGTGTTAGATCGGTTCAGATTTATATATAGCTTCCATAAAATTTTCTAGAAACCACATATTTTAACAGATTTTCTTAAAATTTGGCAAAATATCTTATATTTCCACTGGAAACACCCATGGCGAAAATGGGTCAGATCGGTTTAGATTTAGATATAGCCCCCATACGAATTTCACTCCCGATTTGACTCTTTTCACTCTACATACTACACATTTCAACAGATTTTATTCAAAATTAACAAAACATCTTATATTTCAACTAGAAACACCTGTGGTAAAAATGTGTTAGATCGGTTCAGATTTATATATAGCTCCCATACAAATTTCGTTCCCAATTCGACTTTTTCCGCTCTAGAAACCACATATTTTAACAGATTTGCTTCAAATTTGTCAAAATGTCTTATATTTCCACTAGAAACACCCATGGTTAAAATATGTCAGATCGGTTCAGATTTACATATAGCTCCCATACAATTTTCGCTACCGAATTGAATTTTTCCGCTCTAGAAACCACATAACACGTTATACTTGAACTGGAAGAACCTATTGTGAGAGTGGGCCACTTTATTACATATTTGGATATAGCCCCGATATAAACATTCTTCTCGATTTGACAAATGAGTCAGGTCATATTAGCCCATGATTAGGAAACATATAAATATATTACTGACCACGAGAATGATATATATGATGCCG
Source organism: Polietes domitor (assembly GCA_947397865.1). Lineage (NCBI taxonomy): Eukaryota > Metazoa > Arthropoda > Insecta > Diptera > Muscidae > Polietes > Polietes domitor. The sequence continues at coordinate 124,880,218 of OX377619.1, read as the reverse complement.
AAATTTGGATTTTCGCTTAGTGGGCGGCAAAAGTGTTTTTGAGAGGTAGTAGGCTGAAAATTGGTACATATATATTATTGACCACGAGAAAGATAAATATCATGCCGAAATTTCGATTTTCGTTTCATGGGCGTGGCAAAAGTGTTTTGGAGAGCTAGAAATCTGAAAATTGGTAGATATATATTACTGACCACGAGAATGATAAATATGATGCAGAAATTTGGTTTTTCATTTTGTGGGCGTGGCAAAAGTGTTTTTGAGAGGTAGTAGGCTGAAAATTGGTACATATTTATTACTGACCACGAGAAAGATCAATTTGATGCCGAAATTTGGATTTTCGTTTAGTGGGCGTGGCTATAGTGTTTTTTAAGCTAGAAGGCTGAAAATTGGAACGTATATATTACAAACCACGATAATATAAATATGATAAGATCAATATGAAACCTGATTTTAATTTTACAATTTGTTTTTTGCCTGGCGAAGCGGGCGGGGTTCAGCTAGTTTACTATAATTGTTTACTATTTCAAACTATAATGTATACTTATGCGCACTGTTTAAAATCGACTACTATATATAAATAAAATGCTGAAATTGTGAAAGTTAACATGCCTAAATATTAGGCGATTGTCAGTCGCCATTAGAAAGAAGCATTTTCAGATACAGACAAAGTGATAAAAAAAGTATACATTTTAAAGATATCCCCATTCGCCCCATTCTCCGCCCAAATGTACAAATTTCGAAAAAACCCTTCTTCTAGTCTTCATAGTCAGAATGTATACATGATTTCAACTTCAGCGGTTTGGTAGGTCCCATTTTTATACCCTCCACCTCCAGGATGGGGGTATATTCACTTTGTCATTCCGTTTGTAACACCTTGAAATATTCATCGGAGACCCCATAAAGTATATATATTCTGGGTCGTGGTAAAATTCTAAGACGATATAGCCATGTCCGTCTGTCCGTCTGTCTGTCTGTCTGTCTGTCTGTCTGTTGAAAGCACGATAGCGGCCGAACGAAATGAGCTAGGAGGTTCAAATTTTTCCTAAATGTGTCTTATGGTTGTAGATCGATTGGGATTGAAAGTGGACGAAATCGGCCCAGAGGGAAAAATTTTTCCCTCACAAGGACTGAAAATACCCCTAATATTTAGAGTATTTCAGCATGTTTTTCCATGCTTTATATAAGGTTACTTTCTATATATGTTTGTGTGCCACAAAATTTGAAATCAATTTTTGAAAGCTTTTTTCTCAACCAATTTTGCTCAAATTTTGCACACTTAATCATTTTCGATGACAATACAAGGAAATGGAAAAATTTGACCAATTGGACAAAGGGGCGTGGCACCTCCCATACGAAGTTAAAACCTATTATTAAATATTGTCAGTTCTATGACACCTAGAATGCTGAAATTTTGTGTAAGTGCATCTAGCATCAATTCGCATAGTTGTGCCAAAAATGGGCGGTATTGGAAAAGTGGGCGTGGCATCTCCCATACGAAGTTAAAACCTATTATTGAATATTGTCAGTTCTATGACACCTAGAGTGCTGAAATTTTGTGTAAGTGCATATACCATCAATGTGCATAGTTGTGCCAAAAAGGGGCGGTATTGGAAAAGTGGGCGTGGCACCTCCCATACGAAGTTAAAACCTATTATCGAATATTGTCAGTTCTATGACACCTAGAGTGCTGTAATTTTGTGTAAGTGCATCTAGCATCAATGTGCATAGTTGTGCCAAAAATGGGCGGTATTGGAAAAGTGGGCGTGGAACCTCCCATACGAAGTTAAAACCTATTATTGAATATTGTCAGTTCTATGACACCTAGAGTGCTGAAATTTTGTGTAAGTGATCTAGCATCAATTCGCATAGTTGTGCCAAAAATGGGCGGTATTTGAAAAGTGGGCGTGGCATCTCCCATACGAAGTTAAAACCTATTATTGAATATTGTCAGTTCTATGACACCTAGAGTGCTGAAATTTTGTGTAAGTGCATCTAGCATCAATTCGCATAGTTGTGCCAAAAATGGGCGGTATTGGAAAGGTGGGCGTGGCACCTCCCATACGAAGTTAAAACCTATTATTGAATATAGTCAGTTCTATGACACCTAGAGTGCTGTAATTTTGTGTAAGTGCATCTAGCATCAATGTGCATAGTTGTGCCAAAAATGGGCGGTATTGGAAAAGTGGGCGTGGCACCTCCCATACGAAGTTAAAACTATTATTGAATATTGTCAGTTCTATTGTCAGTTCTATGACACCTAGAGTGCTGAAATTTTGTGTAAGTGCATCTACCATCAATGTGCGTAGTTCTGCCAAAAATGGGCGGTATTGGAATAGTGGGCGTACCACCTCCCATACGAAGTTAAAACATATTATCGAATAGTGTCAGTTCTATGACACGTATAGTGCTCAAATTTTGTGTAAGTGCATCTAGCATCAATGTGCGTAGTTGCGCCTAAAATGGGCGGTAATGCAAAAGTGGGCGTGGCACCTCCCATATGAAGTTAAAACCAAAATTACACCTACTGTAATTTTTGTGTAAGTGCATCTAGCATTAATGTGCGTAGTTGTGGACAAAAAATGGGCGGTAATGGAAATGTGGGCGTGGCACCTCCCATACGAAGTTAAAACCCATTTTCGAATATATGCCGTTCTATGGCAGATAAAAAACTGAAATTTTGCAGTAATTTTTTCCTTCTACAAAAGATAACTAAAAAGAATTTCTAGGCCCAATAGAATTCTGCTTGCATAAAGCATGGATTTTAAAAAAATTTTTTTTGATTTACTAGTTTGAAACAATAAGCTTGTATTTAGTTGATATTTGCAATGCGCATTCCTCTATAGCATAAAAAGGGCACCATAGAGTGATTTTTATTTGTAGGGGCCGAAATGGGACAAAAAGGGATAAAAAATGGTACCTATCAAACGACAACAGATAGAAACACGAAAATTTGGCGTGTACATTCCTCTTATAGAGTAGATACATAATATAAAAGTATTTTTTCTAAATTCGTACTTTTAAGGGATTAAATGGGGATAGAGGTATAAAAATAGTACCAACCTAACGGCTGCACCTAGAATAGTGAAATTCGATATATACATTCCTCTGATTGCGTAGACACGTAAAATAAAAGAACTTTCCAAAATTCGTACTTTTTGGGGTTCAAATGGAAAAAAGGGGATAAAAATAGTACCTACTAAATGACAGCAACTAGAATCATGAAATTCGGAGTATACATTCCTCTGACTGCGTAGACACGAAAAATAAAAACGTTTTTTCCAAATTTGTATTTTCAAGGGATACAATGGCTACAGGGGATAAAAAATAGTACCAACTAAACGAATACAGCTAGAATGATGAAATTTCAGTGTGTACATCCCTCTAATTGTATAGATACATAAAATAAAGAGATTTTAGATAGTCGTACTATTGAGGGGGCAAAATTGGAAAAATGGGATAAAAATGGTACCAACAAAATGGCCGCTGATAGAATCATGAAATTCGGCGTATACATTCCTCTGACTGCATAGCCACGTAAAATATTTTTTTCCAAATTCGTACTTTATTTTGATGCTTTTACGACAAAAAATGGTAGAATCATGAAGTTGTCTTATACTGCGTATGTGAGAGATAAGGTATTTTCAAAACGTATACTTTTGAAATTAAAATAGGATGGAAATGGGACAAAAAGGTATAAAATATGGTACCAAAGATACGACAACAGCTAGAATCATGAAATTCGGAGTATACATTCCTCTGACTGCGTAGACACGAAAAATAAAACTTTTTTTCCAAAATTCGTACTTTTAGATGTCGTACTCTTGAGGGGGCAAAATTGGAAAAAGGGGATAAAAATGGTACCAACAAAATGGCCGCTGATAGAATCATGGAATTCGGCGTTTACTTTCTGACTATGAAGACTCGAAAAAGGGTTTTTTCGAAATTTGTACATTTGGGCGGAAAATGGGGCGAATGGGGATATCTTTAAAATTTATACTTTTCTTATCACTTTGTCTGTATCTGAAAATGCTTCTTTCTAATGGCGACTGACAATCGCCTCATATTTAGGCTTGTTCACTTTCACAATTTCAGCATTTTATTTATATATAGTAGTCGATTTTAAACAGTGCGCATAAGTATACATTATAGTTTGAAATAGTAAACAAATATAGTAATGTGCATAAAAATATCACAATTTTCGTAATATGGTACTGTGCTTCTATGTAAAGTCGACATCCTTTAATCTGCTGGTAATACTGTGGAATGCACTCCGTGGTGGAGGGTATATAAGATTCGGCCCGGCAGAACTTAACGCCTTCTTACTTGTTATCCCTCTTTTTAATTATATCCCTTAAAAGTACGAATTTCGAAAAATCCCTCTATTTTACGTGTCTATGCAATTAGAGGGATGTACACACCGATTTTCATGATTCTAGCTGTTGTCGTATCATTGGTACCATATTTTATCCCATTTCGCCCGCTACAACTTTTATTTTCTTTGTGGTGCTTCCAAGCTACAAGAGGAATGTCCGCAACAAATTTTAACTGTATGAAAGTAAGAAATTTAATTAATAAGCCAAGGCTACCAATATTTGTATACTATATATAATGGATATAATACTTCAATTCAAAAAGTAAATATAAGGGAGCAATCATAAATACACTAAATATTGGGGGATAGAGAGTGTATTTTCAGCTACAGTCGTTTGGTTGGTTGTATTTCCATCCTATTTGAATTTCAAAAGTATAACTTTTGAAAATACCTTATCTCTCACGTACGCAGTATAAGACAATTTCATGATTCTACAATATTTTCTCGTAAAAGCAACAAAATAAAGTACGAATTTGGAAAAAAACACCGAATGTTGGTACCATTTTTATCCCCTTTTTCCAATTTTGCCCCCTCAAAAAAAAAATCTCTTTATTTTACGTATCTACACAATTAGACTGACTTTCATCATTCTAGCTATATTCGTTTAGTTGGTACTATTTTTATCCCCTGTACCCATTGTATCCCTTGAAAGTACAAATTTGGAAAAAACGTTTTATTTTTCGTGTCTACGCAGTCAGAGGAATGTATACTCCGAATTTCATGATTCTAGCTGCTGTCATTTGGTAGGTACTATTTTTATCCCTTTTTCCATTTGAACCCCAAAAGGTACGAATTTTGGAAAGTTCTTTTATTTTACGTGTCTACGCAATCAGAGGAATGTATATATAGAATTTCATTATTCTAGGTGCAGCCGTTGGGTTGGTACTATTTTTATCCCTCTATCCCCATTTAACCCCTTAAAAGTACGAATTTGGAAAAAATACTTTTATATTATGTATCTACTCTATTAGAGGAATGTACACGCCAAATTTCGTGTTTCTATATGTTGTCGTTTGATAGGTACCATTTTTATCCCTTTTTGTCCCATTTCGCCCCCTACAAATAAAAATCACTCTATGGTGCCCTTTTATGCTATAAAGGGAATGCGCATTGCAAATATCAAGTAAATACAAGCTAATATGTTCAAAAAACATGCTGAAATACTCTAAATATTAGGGATATTTTCAGTCCTTGTGAGGGAAAAATTTTTCCCTCACATTTAGTAGTCGATTTAAAACAGTGCGCATAAGAATACATTATAGTTTTAAATAGTAAACAATTATAGTAATGTGCATAAAAATATCACAATTTTCGTAATATGATTCTGTACTTCTATGTCGACATCCTTTAATCTGCTGGTAATACTGTGGAATGCACTCCCTGGTGGAGGGTATATAAGATTCGGCCCGGCCGAACTTAACGCCATCTTACTTGTTTTACTCTAGATACCACATATTTTAACAGCTTTTCTTCAAAATTGAGAAAACATCTTATATTTCAACTAGAAACACCTGTGGTAAAAATGTGTTAGATCGGTTCAGATTTATATATAGCTTCCATAAATTTTCTAGAAACCACATATTTTAACAGATTTTCTTAAAATTTGCAAAATATCTTATATTTCCACTGGAAACACCCATGGCGAAAATGGGTCAGATCGGTTTAGATTTAGATATAGCCCCCATACGAATTTCACTCCCGATTTGACTCTTTTCACTCTACATACTACACATTTCAACAGATTTTATTCAAAATTAACAAAACATCTTATATTTCAACTAGAAACACCTGTGGTAAAAATGTGTTAGATCGGTTCAGATTTATATATAGCTCCCATACAAATTTCGTTCCCAATTCGACTTTTTCCGCTCTAGAAACCACATATTTTAACAGATTTGCTTCAAATTTGTCAAAATGTCTTATATTTCCACTAGAAACACCCATGGTTAAAATATGTCAGATCGGTTCAGATTTACATATAGCTCCCATACAATTTTCGCTACCGAATTGAATTTTTCCGCTCTAGAAACCACATAACACGTTATACTTGAACTGGAAGAACCTATTGTGAGAGTGGGCCACTTTATTACATATTTGGATATAGCCCCGATATAAACATTCTTCTCGATTTGACAAATGAGTCAGGTCATATTAGCTCATGATTAGGAAACATATAAATATACTCAGTTTTTACTTTTTATACACTCCACGAGAGTATTATGTCTTTGTGCATTTGTTTGTAACACACAAAAGGAAACGAGTTAGACCCATTGTTAATTGTACCGATCGACTTAGAATCACTTTCTGAGTCAATTTAGCAATATCCGTCTGTCTGTCCATCTATTGTTGTAATCACGATACAGGTCGCAATTGTATCAAGAACTAAACGAAACTTTGCACAACGAAGGTTTTCGGGACAAGGACGAACGCTACATAATTTGAAGAAAATCGGTTAAGAATTAGATATAGCCCCCATACGAATTTCACTCCCGATTTGACTCATTTCACTCTAGATACCACATATTTCAAAAGATTTTCTTCAAAATTGGCAAAACATCTTATAGTTCAATTAGAAACACCTGTGGTAAAAATGTGTTAGATCGGTTCAGATTTATATATAGCTCCCATACAAATTTCGCTCCCAATTCCGCTCTAGAAACCACATATTTTAACAGATTTTCTTCAAAATTCGCAAAACTCCTTATTATACCCTCCACCTCCAGGATGGGGGTATATTCACTTTGTCATTCCGTTTGTAACACCTTGAAATATTCATCGGAGACCCCATAAAGTATATATATTCTGGGTCGAGGTAAAATTCTAAGACGATATAGCCATGTCCGTCTGTCTGTCTGTTGAAAGCACGATAGCGGCCGAACGAAATGAGCTAGGAGGTTCAAATTTTTCCTAAATGTGTCTTATGGTTGTAGATCGGTTGGGATTGAAAGTGGACGAAATCGGCCCAGAGGGAAAAATTTTTCCCTCACAAGGACTGAAAATACCCCTAATATTTAGAGTATTTCAGCATGTTTTTCCATCTATATATATAAAAATGAATCTGTGTTTGTATGTTTGTTTGTTTGTTTGTTGGTTTGTTTGTTTGTTTGTTTGTTCCTTATAGCAGCCTAAACTACTGAACCGATCTTCTTGAAATTTTCACAGTATGTTCATGCTGAACCGGTGGTGAAAATAGGCTATATAAATTTTTGATATTTTCAGTGGGCGTGGCACCTCCCACACAATTTGGGGATTTATTCGTTTTTTATAAATTAGCATATTCGGAATACTGTTGCAGTTAGAGTCTTGAATTTTTGTGTAAGTTCACTAATTATTAGTCTGTACAGTTGTGTCAAAAAGGGGCGGTATTGGAAAAGTGGGCGTGGCACCTCCCATACGAAATTAAAACCTATTATTGAATATTGTCAGTTCTATGACACATGGAGTGCTGTAATTTTGTGTAAGTGCATCTAGCATCAATGTGCATAGTTCTGCCAAAAATGGGCGGTATTGGAAAAGTGGGCGTGGCACCTCCCATACGAAGTTAAAACCTATTATTGAATATTGTCAGTTCTATGACACCTAGAGTGCTGAAATTTTGTGTAAGTGCATCTAGCATCAATGTGCATAGTTGTGCCAAAAATGGGCGGTATCGGAAAAGTGGGCGTGGCACCTCCCATACGAAGTTAAAACCTATTATTGAATATTGTCAGTTCTATGACACCTAGAGTGCTGTAATTTTGTGTAAGTGCTTCTAGCATCAATGTGCATAGTTGTGCCAAAAATGGGCGGTATTGGAAAAGTGGGCGCGGCACCTCCCATACGAAGTTAAAACCTATTATTGAATATTGTCAGTTCTATGACACCTAGAGTGCTGAAATTTTGTGTAAGTGCATCTAGCATCAATGTGCATAGTTGTGCCAAAAATGGGCGGTATTGGAAAAGTGGGCGTGGCACCTCCCATACGATGCTAAAACTTATTATCGAATATATTCAGTTCTATGACAGCTACAATACTGAAATTTTGTGTGAGTGCATCTAGCATCAATGTGCGTAGTTGTGTCAAAAATGGGCGTTATTCGGAAAGTGGGCGTGGTACCTCACATACGAAGTTAAAACATATTATCGAATATGGCCAGTTCTATGACAGATACAATACTGAAATTTTGTGTGAGTACATCCAGCATCAATGTGCGTAGTTGTGCCAATATTATCAAATATCTCTACTTATATGACAACTAGAGTGCTAAAATTTTGTGTGAGTTCATTCAGTTTTGATCAAAGAAACAATAACGCGTGTATTAAACCACAATTAATGCATTAAATATTAACGTGCGTAGTTATGCAAAAATTGGGAGGAACTGAAAAGGTACGTAATTATATATCGTCGGTCTTATGACATTTTAAAAATGCACGTGCATTACAAAATGATTTTTTATTTTACTACTTTTTGAGGATACTGTGTTTTCCACCAATAAAATAAATTTAATTTAAATTTTCCATACAAGTTTTTTGTAAATATTTTATTGAGGGTCATAAAAACTTACCAATAATTTTATGATCAGGTTGCAGATGTCCTCTTATGAATGAAGCAACTTTATGACCTGCCGTTTTCCTACTTCTTCATTCAAGAAAAAACACAAAAAAGGGTTTTACCTGAAATTCTATTTATGGCCGGTGGATTTTCCAATTCATTCATGAAAAGCCCAAAGATGTATTTTGGACCGTTGTATATTCACTTTCTACTTACCTAACAGACATTTTTACAAATAAGGGAGTATGTCAATATCGTTCAGTTGAATCCCAGATTTCAAAAGTATCACACGTTTATTTTTTTTTTGAGTGAAAAGTATTGTGTTATAATAAAGTGAAAAATAAAAAATGCCTCCAAAAAAATCGACAATTTCTAAGCGTACCGTAAAATCAGTAAAGATGCAATCCATAAGAGAAAATGAAACATCAGCTGAGCGCGAATCACGCCTCAGAAATGCACGATCTCAAGCATCAACTTCTAGAGCGGCAGAGACATCGGACCATCGTGAATCACGACTAGAAAGCCAGCGATCTTTAACCTCAACGTCAAGATCTGCCGAGACATCGGATCAACGAGAAAAACGCCTCAGAACAGAACAATCTCGAGCATCAACTTCTAGAGCGGCAGAGACGTCGGATCAACGTGAAAAACGCCTCAGAACAGAACAATCTCGAGCATCAACTTCTAGAGCAGCAGAGACATTGGACCATCGTGAATTACGACTAGAAAGCCAGCGATCTTTAACCTCAACGTCAAAAGCTGCCGAGACATCGGATCAACGTGAGAAACGCCTCAGAACAGAACAATCTCGAGCATCAACTTCTAGAGCAGCAGAGACATTGGATCAACGTGAAAAACGCCTCAGATCAGAACAATCTCGAGCATCAACTTCTAGAGCAGCAGAGACATTGGATCAACGTGAAAAACGCCTCAGAACAGAACAATCTCGAGCATCAACTTCTAGAGCAGCAGAGACATCGGATCAACGTGAAAAACGCCTCAGAACAGAACAATCTCGAGCATCAACTTCTAGAGCGGCAGAGACATCGGATCAACGTGAAAAACGCCTCAGAACAGAGCAATCTCGAGCATCAACTTCTAGAGCAGCAGAGACATTGGATCAACGTGAAACACGCCTTGGAAATCTGCGATCACTAACTTCAACATCAAGAGCTGCCGAGACATCACTCCAACGTGAAACGCGTCTCAGAACTGAACGATCCCGAGCATCATCATCAAGAGCTGCCGAGACGTCGGAACAACGGGATGAGCGACGTGAACGAAATCGTAGTGGACAGGCACAACATTTTCGAAACGCCCACGCATCATACGAACGTATTGCATTTTATTACAGAACGGAAATGGATCATAGTGAAGATGCTTCCGTTGCAATAGGTCCAATGAATAAAGTGTGTCGATACTGCAATGCATACAAATATAGAAATGAAGCACCTGGGATGTGCTGCGCAAACGGTAAAGTTACTTTGCCAGATATGTTACCCCCACCAGAACCATTGCTATCATTAGTTTCAGGTAAGTCAAATTAATTTTTTTGTACTCGAGTAAATTATTGATTACAGATATTTTATGTGACTTTATAGGAACGTCTGCGGATTCTCAACATTTTCTGAGCAAAATACGAAAATATAATTCGTGTTTTCAAATGACATCGTTTGGCGCGGATAACGTCGTTAGAAACAACTTCATGCCAACATTTCGAGTTCAAGGGCAAATTTATCATCGAATGGGATCAATGTTGCCAATCCCTGACGCTGACCCTAAATTCTTCCAGATTTATTTCGTAGGGCAAGAGGATGATAACGACCAAGTACAACATCGTCTGCATTACAATCCTGGTACAGAACAACGAATTGTAGCCGATTTGCAAATTATGTTGCATGCCAATAACCAGTTACTGAGAACGTTTAAACAAGCTAAAGAGGATACACGATTTTGTTCAGATGACCACTTCATTGCAATACATGCCGACAAAACCCCAGCAGGACAACATCAAGGACGTTACAATGCACCTACAATTGATGACGTGGCAATATTGATGGTTGGTGATCCAGTGGCACCACGAGACATCATTATTCGGCGTCGTGACGAGAGAATAAACAGAATATCAGAAACACACCGCTCATACGATGCTCTTCAGTATCCAATTATTTTTCCATATGGTGAAGATGGATATCATTTTCAAATACACCAAATCAATCAAGTAACCCGTAAGTTACCAAATACCATACAATTTCATTGCACTTGACATTTACATAAACGCTATTTTTATTAATTTCAAACATTTTATAGATGAACCAACGAGTAAAAAAGTTAGTTCGATGAATTTCTACGCTCATCGTTTAATGATTCGTCAAAACAGTGACAATCACATTCTCAAATGCCGCGAATTATTTCACCAGTTTATTGTCGACATGTACGCCAAAATTGAAACAGAACGTTTATTATACATACGGTATCATCAAGCTAAATTGCGAGTGGACGATTATATACATCTTCGCGATGCGATCAACAATCAGAATGATATCAACCCAAATCAACTAGGACAAGCAACCATATTGCCAGCAACATTCACTGGCAGCCCACGTCACATGCAGGAATATTCACAAGATGCAATGACGTATGTGCGATCATATGGTCGGCCTGATTTGTTCATCACATTCACATGTAATCCAAAGTGGGAGGAAATCGTTTCCGAATTGTCACCTGGACAAACATCAGCACATCGTCACGACATTACAGCACGCGTTTTTAAACAAAAATTAAAATCACTCATGGATTTTGTTGTAAAGTTACGTGTATTTGGGGAAACGCGATGCTGGATGTATTCCGTCGAATGGCAAAAACGTGGATTGCCTCATGCGCACATTCTAATTTGGTTAGTTCAGAAAATTACGACTGATATCATCGATGATGTAATTTCTGCGGAAATTCCTGATCCAAATACTGATCCACATCTCTATGAAATTGTGACCAAAAATATGATTCATGGTCCCTGCGGAATCCTTAACCCAAATTCAACATGCATGACTGATGGAAAGTGCACGAAAAAATATCCACGACAATTACTTCAGGAAACAATATCTGGCATAGATGGATATCCGCTTTATCGACGTCGATCCACGGAAGATGGTGGTCATTCAATTACATTGAAGGTGCGAAACAATAACATTGATGTTGATAATCGATGGATTGTTCCCTACTCTCCATTGCTATCAAAAACATACAAGGCTCACATCAATGTGGAGTATTGCCATTCGGTAAAATCCATTAAATACATCTGCAAATATGTAACCAAAGGGTCGGATATGGCTGTGTTTTCGGTACAAAATCCAAATGATGAAGTTTCACATTATCAAATGGCGCGGTACATCAGTAGCAATGAAGCTGTTTGGCGAATATTAGGATTTTCAATCCATGAACGTTATCCGACTGTTGTCCACTTATCCGTTCACCTCGAAAATGGACAACGCGTTTATTTCACAGAAGAAAATGCCCAAGAAAGGGCTGCAACACCTCCGGCCACAACTTTAACTTCTTTCTTCGATTTATGCAGAGATGATTTATTCGCTAAAACGCTGCTTTATGCTCAAATCCCAACATACTATACGTGGAATGCACCAACGAAAAAATTCCAACGCCGAAAACAAGGAAAACCAGTTGATGGATGGCAACATGTATATTCCACGGATGCATTGGGTAGACTATATACTGTCCATCCCCAAAATGCAGAGTGTTTCTATCTAAGAATGCTTCTCATTAACGTTCGTGGTCCAACTTCATTCGAGCACTTGCGTACAGTGAATGGTCATGTATGTGGAACTTATCGAGAAGCATGCCAAAAACTACAATTGTTAGAAAGCGATACACATTGGGAAACAACGCTAGCAGATGCATCGATTTCAAATCACCCGTGGCAGATAAGGACATTATTTGCGATCATATTGGTTACTTGCTTCCCATCCAACCCGAAAGAACTTTGGACTAAGTTCAAATCATGTATGACTGAAGATATATTGCATCGAGAGCGAATTAGCACCAACGACACAAGGATTGAATTCTCAGACGCTATGTACAATGAAGCTTTAGTGTTACTTGAAGATAAATGTTTGGAAATCAACAACAAGACGCTCATACAAGTTGGCATGTCTGCGCCAGTTCGATCAAGCAATGATGCATGCGACCGGGATCTGCTACGAGAAATGGCTTACAATCCACGAGATTTGGAAACACTCCTTACAACAAATCTACCACAGTTAAAGATGGAACAACGGATAGCATATGATGCTATAATGACAACAATCGCAAATCAATGTGGTGGATTATATTTCATTGATGCGCCCGGCGGAACAGGAAAAACGTTTCTGATTTCAATGATTTTGGCAAAAGTACGATCCCAAAGCAATATTGCATTGGCCATTGCATCATCGGGCATTGCAGCAACACTCTTGGACGGTGGAAGAACAGCGCATTCGGCTCTCAAATTACCACTAAAACTACAATTCGGCGAGGAACACACATGCAATATTAAAAAAAATTCTTCCATGGGAAAGGTACTGCAAACATGTAAAGTCATAGTTTGGGATGAATGTACTATGGCACACAAAAAATCGTTGGAAGCCCTCGATCGCACATTACAGGATTTGAGAAACGACTCAAGAATATTTGGAGGAGCTCTGATTTTGTTAGCCGGTGATTTTCGTCAAACACTGCCTGTGATTCCGGGTTCAACGCCAGCTGATGAGCTAAATGCATGCCTCAAATCATCCACTCTGTGGCACCATGTTAAGACATTGAAATTAACAATAAACATGCGTGTACACCTGCAACGTGATGCATCGGCACCTCGATTTTCCAGGGAATTGCTGGATTTAGGAAATGGAAAAATGCCAATCGATCCAACAACAAACTACATTACATTTCCACCGGGCTTTTGCAAAATGACAGAATCCATAGGAGAGCTAATTAACTGTGTATTTCCCAACATTGGACATAATTTCAAAAACCAGCAATGGTTATGTGAACGTGCTTTACTTGCTGCCAAAAACGTCGACGTTAATTCCATCAACAATGTGATTCTGAATAGAATCGATGCAAATATATCGACATACAAATCTATCGACACCGTGATGAGAGATGAGGATGTCGTCAATTATCCTGTCGAATTCTTGAATTCACTCGATTTGCCAGGCTTTCCACCACATGATTTACAATTGAAAATTGGCGTACCCATTATTTTACTGCGCAACATAGATCCACCAAGACTTTGCAATGGCACTCGACTTGCAGTAAAAAAATTACTGAACAATCTCATCGAAGCTACCATAATAACAGGAAAATATAAAGGAACAGATGTATTGCTACCACGTATTCCAATGATACCAACGGATTTGCCATTCAATTTTAAAAGACTGCAGTTTCCTGTTCGATTAGCATTTGCGATGACAATCAATAAAGCTCAAGGCCAGTCTCTGCAAGTTTGCGGCTTAAATTTAGCAAATCCATGCTTCTCTCATGGTCAGCTTTATGTTGCATGTTCACGCGTGGGCAAACCCTCAGATTTATATGTATACACACCAGATGGAAAAACTAAAAATATTGTATATCCTAAGGCATTGCAATAAATACATTTTAAAAATATTTACAAATAAATACATTTATTTTATCTAAAATTTTGTTATTTTTTTTGTTCACTGTGATGAGGGCAGCGAAGCGCACCGGGTTACAGCTAGTGCTTTATATAAGGTTACTTTCTATATATGTTTGTGTGCCACAAAATTTGAAATCAATTTTTGAAAGCTTTTTTCTCAACCAATTTTGCTCAAATTTTGCACACTTAATCATTTTCGATGACAATACAAGGAAATGGAAACCAAATGACCAATTGGACAAAGGGGCGTGGCACCTCCCATACGAAGTTAAAACCTATTATTGAATATTGTCAGTTCTATGACACCTAGAATGCTGAAATTTTGTGTAAGTGCATCTAGCATCAATTCGCATAGTTGTGCCAAAAATGGGCGGTATTGGAAAAGTGGGCGTGGCATCTCCCATACGAAGTTAAAACCTATTATTGAATATTGTCAGTTCTATGACACCTAGAGTGCTGAAATTTTGTGTAAGTGCATATACCATCAATGTGCATAGTTGTGCCAAAAAGGGGCGGTATTGGAAAAGTGGGCGTGGCACCTCCCATACGAAGTTAAAACCTATTATCGAATATTGTCAGTTCTATGACACCTAGAGTGCTGTAATTTTGTGTAAGTGCATCTAGCATCAATGTGCATAGTTGTGCCAAAAATGGGCGGTATTGGAAAAGTGGGCGTGGAACCTCCCATACGAAGTTAAAACCTATTATTGAATATTGTCAGTTCTATGACACCTAGAGTGCTGAAATTTTGTGTAAGTGCATCTAGCATCAATTCGCATAGTTGTGCCAAAAATGGGCGGTATTGGAAAAGTGGGCGTGGCATCTCCCATACGAAGTTAAAACCTATTATTGAATATTGTCAGTTCTATGACACCTAGAGTGCTGAAATTTTGTGTAAGTGCATCTAGCATCAATTCGCATAGTTGTGCCAAAAATGGGCGGTATTGGAAAGGTGGGCGTGGCACCTCCCATACGAAGTTAAAACCTATTATTGAATATAGTCAGTTCTATGACACCTAGAGTGCTGTAATTTTGTGTAAGTGCATCTAGCATCAATGTGCATAGTTGTGCCAAAAATGGGCGGTATTGGAAAAGTGGGCGTGGCACCTCCCATACGAAGTTAAAACCTATTATTGAATATTGTCAGTTCTATGACACCTAGAGTGCTGAAATTTTGTGTAAGTGCATCTACCATCAATGTGCGTAGTTCTGCCAAAAATGGGCGGTATTGGAATAGTGGGCGTACCACCTCCCATACGAAGTTAAAACATATTATCGAATAGTGTCAGTTCTATGACACGTATAGTGCTCAAATTTTGTGTAAGTGCATCTAGCATCAATGTGCGTAGTTGCGCCTAAAATGGGCGGTAATGCAAAAGTGGGCGTGGCACCTCCCATATGAAGTTAAAACCAAAATTACACCTACTGTAATTTTGTGTAAGTGCATCTAGCATTAATGTGCGTAGTTGTGACAAAAATGGGCGGTAATGGAAATGTGGGCGTGGCACCTGCCATACGAAGTTAAAACCCATTTTCGAATATATGCCGTTCTATGGCAGATAAAAAACTGAAATTTTGCAGTAATTTTTCCTTCTACAAAAGATAACTAAAAAAGAATTTCTAGGCCCAATAGAATTCTGCTTGCAATAAAGCATGGATTTAAAAATTTTTTTTTTGATTTACTAGTTTGAACAATAAGCTTGTATTTAGTTGATATTTGCAATGCGCATTCCCTCTATAGCATAAAAGGGCACCATAGAGTGATTTTTATTTGTAGGGGCCGAAATGGGACAAAAAGGGATAAAAATGGTACCTATCAAACGACAACAGATAGAAACACGAAATTTGGCGTGTACATTCCTCTTATAGAGTAGATACATAATATAAAAGTATTTTTTCTAAATTCGTACTTTTAAGGGATTAAATGGGGATAGAGGTATAAAAATAGTACCAACCTAACGGCTGCACCTAGAATAGTGAAATTCGATATATACATTCCTCTGATTGCGTAGACACGTAAAATAAAAGAACTTTCCAAAATTCGTACTTTTTGGGGTTCAAATGGAAAAAGGGGATAAAAATAGTACCTACTAAATGACAGCAACTAGAATCATGAAATTCGGAGTATACATTCCTCTGACTGCGTAGACACGAAAAATAAAACGTTTTTTTCCAAATTTGTATTTTCAAGGGATACAATGGCTACAGGGGATAAAAATAGTACCAACTAAACGAATACAGCTAGAATGATGAAATTCAGTGTGTACATCCCTCTAATTGTATAGATACATAAAATAAAGAGATTTTAGATAGTCGTACTATTGAGGGGGCAAAATTGGAAAAATGGGATAAAAATGGTACCAACAAAATGGCCGCTGATAGAATCATGAAATTCGGCGTATACATTCCTCTGACTGCATAGCCACGTAAAATATTTTTTTCCAAATTCGTACTTTATTTTGATGCTTTTACGACAAAAAATGGTAGAATCATGAAGTTGTCTTATACTGCGTATGTGAGAGATAAGGTATTTTCAAAACGTATACTTTTGAAATTAAAATAGGATGGAAATGGGACAAAAAGGTATAAAATATGATACCAAAGATACGACAACAGCTAGAATCATGAAATTCGGAGTATACATTCCTCTGACTGCGTAGACACGAAAAATAAAACTTTTTTTCCAAAATTCGTACTTTTAGATGTCGTACTCTTGAGGGGGCAAAATTGGAAAAAGGGGATAAAAATGGTACCAACAAAATGGCCGCTGATAGAATCATGGAATTCGGCGTTTACTTTCTGACTATGAAGACTCGAAAAAGGGTTTTTTCGAAATTTGTACATTTGGGCGGAAAATGGGGCGAATGGGGATATCTTTAAAATTTATACTTTTCTTATCACTTTGTCTGTATCTGAAAATGCTTCTTTCTAATGGCGACTGACAATCGCCTCATATTTAGGCTTGTTCACTTTCACAATTTCAGCATTTTATTTATATATAGTAGTCGATTTTAAACAGTGCGCATAAGTATACATTATAGTTTGAAATAGTAAACAAATATAGTAATGTGCATAAAAATATCACAATTTTCGTAATATGGTACTGTGCTTCTATGTAAAGTCGACATCCTTTAATCTGCTGGTAATACTGTGGAATGCACTCCGTGGTGGAGGGTATATAAGATTCGGCCCGGCAGAACTTAACGCCTTCTTACTTGTTATCCCTCTTTTTAATTATATCCCTTAAAAGTACGAATTTCGAAAAATCCCTCTATTTTACGTGTCTATGCAATTAGAGGGATGTACACACCGATTTTCATGATTCTAGCTGTTGTCGTATCATTGGTACCATATTTTACCCCATTTCGCCCGCTACAACTTTTATTTTCTTTGTGGTGCTTCCAAGCTACAAGAGGAATGTCCGCAACAAATTTTAACTGTATGAAAGTAAGAAATTTAATTAATAAGCCAAGGCTACCAATATTTGTATCTATATATATAAAAATGAATCTGTGTTTGTTTGTTTGTTTGTTTGTTTGTTTGTTTGTTTGTTTGTTTGTTCTTTATAGCAGCCTAAACTACTGGAGCGATCTTCTTGAAATTTTCACAGTATGTTCATGCTGATCCGGTGGTGAAAATAGGCTATATAATTTTTTGATATTTTCAGTGGGCGTGGCACCTCCCACACAAATTGGGGTTTTAGTCGTTTTTTATAAATTAGCATATTTGGAGTACTGTTGGAGCTAGAGCCTTGAATTTTTATGAAAGTTCACTAATTGTTAGCCTGCACAGTTGTGCCAAAAATGGGCGGTATTGGAAAAGTGGGCATGGCACCTCCCATACGAAGTTAAAACCCAATTTTGAATATTGTCAGTTCTAGGACACCTAGAGTGCTGAAATTTTGTGTAGGTGCATTTAGCGTCAATGTGGGTAGTTGTGCCAAAAATGGGTGGTATTGGAAAAGTGGGCGTGGCACCTCCCATACGAAGTTAAAACCTATTATTGACTAATGTCAGTTCTATGGCACCTAGAGTGCTGAAATTTTGTGTAAGTCCATCTAGCATCAATATGCATAGTTGTACCAAAAATGGGCGGTATTGGAAAAGTGGGCGTGGCACCTCCCATACGAAGTTAAAACCCAATTATAAATATTGTCAGTTCTAGGACACCTAGAGTGTTGAAATTTTGTGTAGGTGCATCTAGCGTCAATGTGGGTAGTTGTGTCAAAAATGGGCGGAATTGGAAAAGTGGGCGTGGCACCTCCCATACGAAGGTAAAACCTATTATTGACTATTGTCAGTTCTATGGCACCTAGAGTGCTGACATTTTGTGTAAGTCCATCTAGCATCAATGTGCGTAGTTGTACCAAAAATGGGCGGTATTGGAAAAGTGGGCGTGGCACCTCCCATACGAAGTTAAAACCCAATTTTGAATATTGTCAGTTATAGGACACCTAGAGTGCTGAAATTTTGTGTAGGTGCATTTAGCGTCAATGTGGGTAGTTGTGCCAAAAATGGGTGGTATTGGAAAAGTGGGCGTGGTACCTCCCATACGAAGTTAAAACCTATTATTGACTAATGTCAGTTCTATGGCACCTAGAGTGCTGAAATTTTGTGTAAGTCCATCTAGCATCAATGTGCGTAGTTGTACCAAAAATGGGCGGTATTGGAAAAGTGGGCATGGCACCTCCCATACGAAGTTAAAACCCAATTTTGAATATTGTCAGTTATAGGACAGCTAGAGTGTTGAAATTTTGTGTAGGTGCATCTAGCGTCAATGTGGGTAGTTGTGTCAAAAATGGGCGGAATTGGGAAAGTGGGCGTGGCACCTCCCATACGAAGGTAAAGCCTATTATTGACTATTGTCAGTTCTATGGCACCTAGAGTGCTGAAATTTTGTGTAAGTCCATCTAGCATCAATGTGCGTAGTTGTACCAAAAATGGGCGGTATTGGAAAAGTGGGCGTGGCACCTCCCATACGAAGTTAAAACCCAATTTTGAATATTGTCAGTTCTAGGACACCTAGAGTGTTGAAATTTTGTGTAGGTGCATCTAGCGTCAATGTAGGTAATTGTGCCAAAAATGGGCGGTATTGGAAAAGTGGGCGTGGCACCTCCCATACGAAGTTAAAACCTATTATTGACTATTGTCAGTTCTATGGCACCTAGAGTGCTGAAATTTTGTGTAAGTCCATCTAGCATCAATGTGCGTAGTTGTACCAAAAATGAGCGGTATTGGAAAAGTGGGCGTGGCACCTCCCATACGAAGTTAAAACCCAATTTTGAATATTGTCAGTTCTAGGACACCTAGAGTGCTGAAATTTTGTGTAAGTGCATCTAGCGTCAATGTGGGTAGTTGTGCCAAAAATGGGCGGTATTGGAAAAATGGGCGTGGCACCTCCCATACGAAGTTAAAACCCAACTTTGAATGTTGTCAGTTCCAATTTTATGAAGGTGCGTCTAGCATCAATGTGCGTAGTTGTGCCAAAAATGCCCGCTATTGGGAAAGTGGGTGTGGCACCTCCCATACGAAGTTATAACCTATATTCTGTTCTATGACAGATACAATACTGAAATTTTGTGTGAGTGCATCTAGCATAAACCTGCTTAGTTGTGCCAAAAATGGGCGGTATTGGAAAAATGGACGTGCTAACTCACATACGTTCGTATATATTGTCAGTTCTATAACACCTAGAGTGCTGAAAATTTGTGTTAGTAGATCCAGTGTAAATAGTTGTGCAAAGATGGGCGGAAAGTGGCCGTGACCCTTCCCATTCGAAATTATATTGTTGTGTGAGTTAATACAAATATAATATAGAAATAACAAAGGGTGATTTTTTAGCTATTATCTTTTTGGCAACACTGGTTTAAACAGCTGACGGACGTTTCGTGTTTTGTTTCACTGTCAAACATCTTCAGTTTGGTCTATAATTTAACCATGAATCGTCTTACAAACGAACAACGCTTGCAAATTATTGAATTTTATTATCAAAATGCGTGCTCTGTTAAGAGAGTTCCTCGCGCGCTTCAGTGGTCAGTTTAATCTACCAACTGAATCGGCTATTCGGGCTGTTGTGACTAAATTTCGCACCAAATTTACATTGTTGGACATTAAACCACCAACACGCTTACGTAGAGTGCGAACTGAAGGAAATATCGCAGCTGTATCGGCCAGTGTTAATGATGACCATCAAATATAGATTCGTCGCCGTTCGCAGCAATTGGGCCTCTGTTATTCAAAAACGTGGAAATGCCAAAATTGGACTAAGCGGATGGACCATTGGAGGCGCAGTCAAGGTCAACATTTGCATGAAATAATCTTCAAACATTAAATTATATGGACAGGACCGTACAATCGATTCAAATAAAGATTTCATACATTTTTCTGAATTTTGTGTGTTTTTTTTTTTGAAAAACTTTCCTATAGCTTTTAAAAAATCACCCTTTATACAATACAATATACAAATGGGCGGGATTTGAAAGATGGGGAATTTTTTATTAGAATTTTGTAAAATTACACGTTTTCTTTTTTTAGCACAATAGTAAAGAAAGGTTAAAAAAGGTCATTCGTCAAAAGCCGACTTAAGTCAAAAAATGGAAATTATATTAATTTTTTAGTTTGTGTGTTGTTTGATTAGTGAACAATTTGATTGACTTTTTATGTGTGTTTGAATGTTGTACATTCGAATTCCAGGTATTCCGTATTCCAGTAAGTTCTTCATACGTAGAAATTTTTTGTTTTGGTAATGGAAAGGAGGAGAATCACATTCAACCTAAAATCAATTTTATTTTTGACAATTCTTCCTTTTTTCGCCGCAAACTAAAGTTCTGTTCTTCAAAATTCTTCATGGAACATATCCATTCTTTTAGTATCTCAGGGAAGTACCTTGATTATAAGTGGTACATATATTACCGATCACAAGAAAAACAATATAAAACC
This sequence comes from Polietes domitor, assembly GCA_947397865.1. Classification (NCBI taxonomy): domain Eukaryota; kingdom Metazoa; phylum Arthropoda; class Insecta; order Diptera; family Muscidae; genus Polietes; species Polietes domitor. Next base: position 124,858,709 of record OX377619.1, on the reverse strand, counting down.
TCATTTTAATTTCCGTTTGTTCTTTTGCCTGGCGAAGCGGGCGGGGGTTCAGCTAGTACTATATATAATGGATATAATACTTCAATTCAAAAAGTAAATATAAGGGAGCAATCATAAATACACTAAATATTGGGGGATAGAGAGTGTATTTTCAGCTACAGTCGTTTGGTTGGTTGTATTTCCATCCTATTTGAATTTCAAAAGTATAAATTTTGAAAATACCTTATCTCACACGTACGCAGTATAAGACAATTTCATGATTCTACAATATTTTCTCGTAAAAGCAACAAAATAAAGTACGAATTTGGAAAAAAACACCGAATTCCATGATTCTATCAGCGGCCATTTTGTTGGTACCATTTTTATCCCCTTTTTCCAATTTTGCCCCCTCAAAAAAAAATCTCTTTATTTTACGTATCTACACAATTAGACTGACTTTCATCATTCTAGCTATATTCGTTTAGTTGGTACTATTTTTATCCCCTGTACCCACTGTATCCCTTGAAAGTACAAATTTGGAAAAAACGTTTTATTTTTCGTGTCTACGCAGTCAGAGGAATGTATACTCCGAATTTCATGATTCTAGCTGCTGTCATTTGGTAGGTACTATTTTTATCCCTTTTTCCATTTGAACCCCAAAAGGTACGAATTTTGGAAAGTTCTTTTATTTTACGTGTCTACGCAATCAGAGGAATGTATATATAGAATTTCATTATTCTAGGTGCAGCCGTTGGGTTGGTACTATTTTTATCCATCTATCCCCATTTAACCCCTTAAAAGTACGAATTTGGAAAAAATACTTTTATATTATGTATCTACTCTATTAGAGGAATGTACACGCCAAATTTCGTGTTTCTATATGTTGTCGTTTGATAGGTACCATTTTTATCCCTTTTTGTCCCATTTCGCCCCCTACAAATAAAAATCACTCTATGGAGCCCTTTTATGCTATAAAGGGAATGCGCATTGCAAATATCAAGTAAATACAAGCTAATATGTTCAAAAAACATGCTGAAATACTCTAAATATTAGGGATATTTTCAGTCCTTGTGAGGGAAAAATTTTTCCCTCACATTTAGTAGTCGATTTAAAACAGTGCGCATAAGAATACATTATAGTTTTAAATAGTAAACAATTATAGTAATGTGCATAAAAATATTACAATTTTCGTAATATGATTCTGTACTTCTATGTCGACATCCTTTAATCTGCTGGTAATACTGTGGAATGCACTCCGTGGTGGAGGGTATATAAGATTCGGCCCGGCCGAACTTAACGCCATCTTACTTGTTTTACTCTAGATACCACATATTTTAACAGCTTTTCTTCAAAATTGAGAAAACATCTTATATTTCAACTAGAAACACCTGTGGTAAAAATGTGTTAGATCGGTTCAGATTTATATATAGCTTCCATAAAATTTTCTAGAAACCACATATTTTAACAGATTTTCTTAAAATTTGGCAAAATATCTTATATTTCCACTGGAAACACCCATGGCGAAAATGGGTCAGATCGGTTTAGATTTAGATATAGCCCCCATACGAATTTCACTCCCGATTTGACTCTTTTCACTCTACATACTACACATTTCAACAGATTTTATTCAAAATTAACAAAACATCTTATATTTCAACTAGAAACACCTGTGGTAAAAATGTGTTAGATCGGTTCAGATTTATATATAGCTCCCATACAAATTTCGTTCCCAATTCGACTTTTTCCGCTCTAGAAACCACATATTTTAACAGATTTGCTTCAAATTTGTCAAAATGTCTTATATTTCCACTAGAAACACCCATGGTTAAAATATGTCAGATCGATTCAGATTTACATATAGCTCCCATACAATTTTCGCTACCGAATTGAATTTTTCCGCTCTAGAAACCACATAACACATTATACTTGAACTGGAAGAACCTATTGTGAGAGTGGGCCACTTTATTACATATTTGGATATAGCCCCGATATAAACATTCTTCTCGATTTGACAAATGAGTCAGGTCATATTAGCCCATGATTAGAAACATATAAATATACTCAGTTTTTACTTTTTATACACTCCACGAGAGTATTATGTCTTTGTGCATTTGTTTGTAACACACAAAAGGAAACGAGTTAGACCCATTGTTAATTATACCGATCGACTTAGAATCACTTTCTGAGTCAATTTAGCAATATCCGTCTGTCTGTCCATCTATTGTTGTAATCACGATACAGGTCGCAATTGTATCAAGAACTAAACGAAACTTTGCACAACGAAGGTTTTCGGGACAAGGACGAACGCTACATAATTTGAAGAAAATCGGTTAAGAATTAGATATAGCCCCCATACGAATTTCACTCCCGATTTGACTCATTTCACTCTAGATACCACATATTTCAAAAGATTTTCTTCAAAATTGGCAAAACATCTTATAGTTCAATTAGAAACACCTGTGGTAAAAATGTGTTAGATCGGTTCAGATTTATATATAGCTCCCATACAAATTTCGCTCCCAATTCCGCTCTAGAAACCACATATTTTAACAGATTTTCTTCAAAATTCGCAAAACTCCTTATTATACCCTCCACCTCCAGGATGGGGGTATATTCACTTTGTCATTCCGTTTGTAACACCTTGAAATATTCATCGGAGACCCCATAAAGTATATATATTCTGGGTCGAGGTAAAATTCTAAGACGATATAGCCATGTCCGTCTGTCTGTCTGTTGAAAGCACGATAGCGGCCGAACGAAATGAGCTAGGAGGTTCAAATTTTTCCTAAATGTGTCTTATGGTTGTAGATCGGTTGGGATTGAAAGTGGACGAAATCGGACCAGAGGGAAAAATTTTTCCCTCACAAGGAATGAAAATACCCCTAATATTTAGAGCATTTCAGCATGTTTTTTGAACATATTAGCTTGTATTTACTTGATATTTGCAATGCGCATTCCCTTTATAGCATAAGAGGGCACCATAGAGTGATTTTTATTTGTAGGGGGCGAAATGGGACAAAAGGGATAAAAATGGTACCAACTAAACGAATACAGCTAGAATGCTGAAATTCAGTGTGTACATCATCCCTCTAATTGTGTAGATACGTAAAATAAAGAGATTTTAGATAGTCGTACTCTTGAGGGGGCAAAATTGGAAAAAGGGGATAAAAATGGTACTAACAAAATGGCCGCTGATAGAATCATGGAATTCGGTGTATACATTCCTCTGACTGCATAGCCACGAAAAATATTTTTTTCCAAATTCGTACTTTATTTTGTTACTTTTACGACAAAAAATGGTAGAATCATGAAGTTGTCTTGTACGTGAGAGATAAGGTATTTTCAAAATTTATACTTTTGAAATTAAAATAAGATGGAAATACAACCAACTAAACTACTGTAGCTGAAAATACACTCTCTATCCCCCAATATTTAGTGTATTTATGATCGCTCCCTTATATTTACTTTATGAATTGAAGTATTATATCCATTATATATATAGTATACAAATATTGGTAGCCTTGGCTTATTAATTAAATTTCTTATTTTCATACAGTTAAATTTTGTTGCGGACATTCCTCTTGTAGCTTGGAAGCACCAGAAAAAAATAAAAGTTTTAGCGGGCGAAATGGGACAAAAAGGGATAAAATATGGTACCAATGATACGACAACAGCTAGAATCATGAAATTCGGTGTGCACATCCCTCTAATTGCATAGACACGTAAAATAGAGGGATTTTTCGAAATTCGTACTTTTAAGGGATATAATTAAAAAGAGGGATAAAAATGGGACCTACCAAACCGCTGAAGTTGAAATCATGAAATTCGGTGTATACATTCTGACTATGAATACTCGAAAAAGGGTTTTTTCAAAATTTGTACATTTGGGCGGAGAATGGGGCGAATGGGGATATCTTTAAAATTTATGCTTTTCTTATCACTTTGTCTGTATCTGAAAATGCTTCTTTCTAATGGCGACTGATTGTCGATTTTAAACAGTGCGCATAAGTATACATTGTAGTTAGAAATAGTAAACAAATATAGTAATGTTCATAAAAAATATCACAATTTTCGTAATATGGTACTGTACTTCTATGTAAAGTCGACATCCTTTAATCTGCTGGTAATACTGTGGAATGCACTCCGTGGTGGAGGGTATATAAGATTCGGCCCGGCCGAACTTAACGCCTTCTTACTTGTTCTAAATTCGTACTTTTAAGGGGTTAAATGGGAATAGAGGGATAAAAATAGTACCAACCTAACTTCTGCACCTAGAATAATGAAATTCGATATATACATTCCTCTGATTGCGTAGATACGTAAAATAAAAGAACTTTCCAAAATTCGTACTTTTTGGGGTTCAAATGGAAAAAGGGGATAAAATTTGTACCTACCAAATGACAGCAGCTAGAACCATGAAATTCGGAGTATACGTTCCTCTGACTGCGTAGACACGAAAATAAAACGTTTGTTCCAAATTCGTACTTTCAAGGGATACAATGGCTACAGGGGATAAAAATAGTACCAACTAAACGAATACAGCTAGAATGCTGAAATTCAGTGTGTACATCATCCCTCTAATTGTGTAGATACGTAAAATAAAGAGATTTTAGATAGTCGTACTCTTGAGGGGGCAAAATTGGAAAAAGGGGATAAAAATGGTACCAACAAATTGGCCGCTGATAGAATCATGGAATTCGGTGTATACATTCCTCTGACTGCATAGCCACGTAAAATATTGTGTTTTCCAAAATCGTACTTTATTTTGTTGCTTTTACGACAAAAAATGGTAGAATCATGAAGTTGTCTTATACTGCGTACGTGAGAGATAAGGTATTTTCAAACTTTATACTTTTGAAATTAAAATAGGATGGAAATACAACTAACCAAACGACTGTAGCTGAAAATACACTCTCTATCCCCCAATATTTAGTACTTTATGAATTGAAGATTATATCCATTATTAGCTGAACCCTGCCCGCTTCGCCAGGCGAAAAAACAAATGGTAAAATCAGGTTTCATATTGATCTTATCATATTGATATTATCGTGGTCAGTAATATATACGTTCCAATTTTCAGCCTTCTAGCTAAAAACACTTTTGCCACGCCCCCACCACCCACGAAACGAAATTTAAAAATCCGGAATCATATTTATCTTTCTCGTGGTCAGTAATATATACGTTCCAATTTTCAGCTTAAAAAACACTATTGCCACGCCCACTAAACGAAAATCCAAATTTCGGTATCATATTTATCACTCTCGTAGTCAGTAATATATATGTACCAATTTTCAGCCTACTACCTCTAAAAAACACTATTGCCACGCCCCACTGCCCACCAAACGAAAATTCAAAATCCAGCATCATATTTATCTTTCTCGTGGTCAGTAATATATATGTACCAATTTTTAGCCTTCTAGCTCTCAAAAACACTTTTGCCACGCCCACCCCGCCCACAAAACGAAAATCCAAATTTCGGCATCAAATTGATCTTTATCGTGGTCAGTAATATATATGTACCAATTTTCAGCCTACTACCTCTCAAAAACACTTTTGCCACGCCTACTCCGCCCACAAAACGAAAATCCAAATTTCGGCATCAAATTGATCTTTCTCGTTGTCAGCAATATATACATTCCATTTTTCAGTCTGCTAGCTCAAATAACGCTATTGCCACGCCCACTCCGCCCACAAAACGAAAATCCAAATTTCGGCATCATATTTATCATTCTCGTGGTCAGTAATATATACGTTCCAATTTTCAGCCTTCTAGCTCTCAAAAACGCTATTGCCACGCCCATTCCGCCCACAAAATGAAAATCCAAATTTCGGCATCATATTTATCATTCTCGTGTCAGTAATATATACGTTCTAATTTTCAGCCTTCTAGCTCACAAAAACACTATTGCTATAGCCTATAGTTCCTTCCAGACCTGCATCTATCTGTACTGAAAATTTCAACAACATCGGTTCAGCCGTTTACACGTGATTGCGGAACAAACAAACAGACAGACAGACTTACACTAAGGTTTTATAATATTAACTAGCTGAACCCCGCCCGCTTCGCCAGGCAAAAAAAAAAATAAAATTAAAATCAGGTTTCATATTGATATTATCGTGGTTTGTAATATATACGTTCACGTTTCAGCCTTCTACCTAAAAAACACTTTTTCCACGCCCCCACCACCCACGAAACGAAAATTCAAAATCCGGCATCATATTTATCTTTTTCGTAGTCAGTAATATATTCGTTCTAATTTTCGGCCTTCTAGCTTTAAAACACTATAGCCACGCCCACTTAACGAAAATCCAAATTTCGGCATCAAATTGATCTTTCTCGTGGTCAGTAACATATATGTACCAATTTTCAGCCTACTACCTCTCAAAAACACTATTGCCACGCCCCCACTGCCCACCAAACGAAAATTCAAAATCCAGCATCATATTTATCTTTCTCGTGGTCAGTAATATATCTGTATCAATTTTCAGACTTTTGGCTCTCAAAAACAATTTTGCCATGCTCCCACCGGCCACGAATCAAAAATTAAAATTTCGGCATCAAATTGATATTTATTGTGGTCAGTAATATATATGTACCAATTTTCAGCCTACTACCTCTCAAAAAACTTTTGCCACGCCCACTCCGCCACAAAACGAAAATCCAAATTTCGGCATCAAATTGATCTTTCTCGTGATCAGTAATATATACATTCCAATTTTCAGCCTTCTACCTCTCAAAAACACTTTTGCCACGCCCATCATATTTATCATTATCGTGGTCAGTTATATATATGACCAATTTTCAGCCTTCTAGCTCTTAAAACCACTTTTGCCACGCCCACTCCGCCCACAAAATGAAAATCCAAATTTCGGTATCATATTTATCATTATCGTGGTCAGTAATATATATGTACCAATTTTCAGCCTTCTAGCTCTCAAAAACACTTTTTCCACGCCCACAGAGCAATTTTTTAAAAATTCTATAGCCTATTGTTCCTTCCAGACCTGCATCTATCTGTACTGAAAATTTCAACAACATCGGTTCAGCCGTTTACACGTGATTGCGGAACAAACAAACAGACAGACAGACTTACACTAAAGTTTTATAATATTAATAGGGATAGGGATATATATAGTATACAAATATTGATAGCCTTGGCTTATTAATTAAATTTCTTATTTTCATACAGTTAAAATTTGTTGCGGACATTCCTCATAAAAGTTTTAGCGGGCGAAATGGGACAAAAAGGGATAAAATATGGTACCAATGATACGACTAGAATCATGAAATTCGGTGTGTACATCCCTCTAATTGCATAGACACGTAAAATAGAGGGATTTTTCGAAATTCGTACTTTTAAAGGATATAATTAAAAAGATGGATAAAAATGGGACCTACCAAACCGCTGAAGTTGAAATCATGAAATTCGTTCTGACTATGAATACTCGAAAAAGGGTTTTTTCGAAATTTGTACATTTGGGCGGAGAATGGGGCGAATGGGGATATCTTTAAAATTTATACTTTTCTTATCACTTTGTCTGTATCTGAAAATGCTTCTTTCTAATGGCGACTGACAATCGCCTAATATTTAGGCATGTTCACTTTCACAATTTCAGCATATTATTTATATATAGTAGTCGATTTTAAACAGTGCGCATAAGTATACATTATAGTTTGAAATAGTAAACAAATATAATAATGTGCATACAAATATCACAATTTTCGTAATATGGTACTGCACTTCTATGTAAAGTCGACATCCTTTAATCTGCTGGTAATACTGTGGAATGCACTCCGTGGTGGAGGGTATATAAGATTCTAGATTTTATACTAGAAACATCTGTGGTAAAAATGTGCTAGATCGGTTCAGATTTATATATAGCTCCCATAAAAATTTCGCTCCCAATTTCAATTTTTCCGCTCTAGAATCCACATATTTTCTTCTAAATTCGCAAAAAACCTTATATTTAAACTAGAAACATCTGTGGTGAAAATAAGTCAGATCGGTTCAGATTTATATATAGCTCCCATGCAAATGTCTCTTCCGATTTGACTCTTTCCGCTCTAGAATCCACAAACTTTGGCAGATTTTCTTCAAATTTGGCAAAACATCTTATATTTCGACTAGAAACATCTCTTGTAAAAATAGGATAGATCGGTTCCGATTATATATAGCTCCCATACAAATGTCTTATCCGATTTGACTCATTCAGTTCTAGAAAGCACAAACTTTGACAGATTTTCTTCAAATTTGGCAAAACAGCTTATATTTCAACTAAAACCAGGTGTGGTAAAAATATTATAAATCGGTTAAGATTCAGATATAGCTCCCATACAAATGTCTTGTCCGATTTGACTCTTTCCGCTCTAGAAACCACAAACTTTGACAGATTTTCTTCAAATTTGGCAAAACAACTTATATTTCAACTAAAACAAGTAAGGAAAGGCTAAAGTCTGAATACAATTCAATTCGGTGAAAAAGTGAAAACGGGAAGGTTTTTTCTATCCTGTAAATGTATGTGTTTGACAAAAAATTTTAAATCGGAAAGGACATTTGTATGAGGATATATTGAAACCTGGAACGAAATATATGTCATATAAACTGTAAAGTTTGGCCAAAATCGGTTAAACTTTTGGGAGAGACATTTGTATGGGGGCTACATCTACATCTGAACCGATCTAGGCCGCTTTAGCCACAGGTGTTTCTAGTTAGATTATAAGATGTTGTGCCAAATTTAAAGAAAATCGAGCACAATATGTGGCTTTTAAAGCGGCAAAATTCAAATCGGGAGCGACATTTATATGGGGGCTACATCTAAATCTGAACCGATCTAGCCCGCTTTAGCCACAGGTGTTTCTAGTTAGATTATAAGATGTTTTGCCAAATTTAAAGAAAATCGAGTACAAGATGTGGCATTTAAAGCGGAAAAAGTCAAATCGGGAGCGACATTTATATGGGGGCTATATCTAAATCTGAACCGATCTTACCCAATTTCAGCATAGGTGTTTCTAGTTGGATTATAAGATGTTGTGTCAAATTTAAAGAAAATCGAGTACAATATGTGGTTTCTAGAGCGGAAAATGTCAAATCGGGAGCGACATTTGTATGGGGGCTATATCTAAATCTGAACCGATCTAGCCCGCTTTAGCCACAGGTGTTTCTAGTTTGATTATAAGATGTTTTGCCAAATTTAAAGAAAATCGAGTACAAGATGTGGCATTTAAAGCGGAAAAAGTCAAATCGGGAGCGACATTTATATGGGGGCTATATCTAAATCTGAACCGATCTTACCCAATTTCAGCATAGGTGTTTCTAGTTGGATTATAAGATGTTGTGCCAAATTTAAAGAAAATCGAGTACAATATGTGGTTTCTAGAGCGGAAAATGTCAAATCGGGAGCGACATTTGTATGGGGGCTATATCTAAATCTGAACCGATTTGACCTATTTTCACCGTAGATGTTCCCAGTTTAAATATAAGATGTTTTGCCAAATCTGAAGACAATCTGATACGATATGTGGCTTCTAGAGCGGAAAAAGTCAAATCGGGAGTGAAATTTGTATGGGAGCTATATATAAATCTGAACCGATCTGACCTATATTCACCATGTGTGTTTCTAGTGGAAATATAAGATGTTTTACCAAATCTGAAGACAATCTGATACAATATGTGATTTCTAGAGGGAAAAAGTCAAATCGAGAGCGAAATTTGTATGGGAGCCATATATAAATCTGAACCGATCTAACACATTTTTACCACAGGTGTTTCTATTTGAACTATAAGATGTTTGCCAATTTTGAAGAAAATATGTTGAAATATGTGGTAACTAGAGTAAATAGAATCAAATCGGGAGTGAAATTCGTATGGGGGCTATATGTAAATCTGAACCGATTTTCTTCAAATTCAATAGCGTTCGTCCTTGTCCCGAAAAACTTCGTTGTGCAAAGTTTCGTTTGGTTCTGTCTACAATCGTGATTACAACAATAGATGGACAGACAGACGGACAGACGGACATTGTTAAATCGACTCAGAAAGTGATTCTAAGCCGATCGGTATAATTAACAATGGGTCTATCTCCCTTCCTTTTGGGTGTTACAAACAAATGCACAAAGACATAATACTCTCGTGGAGTGTATAAACAGCTCGGGTGAAAATGGGTCAGATGCGTTCAGATATATATATATATATATACTAGCTGAACCCCGCCCGCTTCGCCAGGCAAAATACAAATGGTAAAATTAAAATCAGGTTTCATATTGATTTTATCATATTGATATTATCGTGGTTTGTAATATATAGGTTCCAATTTTCAGCCTTCTAGTTAAAAAACAATTTTTCCACGTTTTTCCCGTGGTCAGTAATATATATTGATCTTATCATATTGATATTATCGTGGTTTGTAATATATACGTTCTAATTTTCAGCCTTCTAACTAAAAAACACTTTTTTCCCGTGGTCAGTAATATATACGTTCCAATTTTCAGCCTTCTAGCTTAAAAATACTTCTAGCCAATTCCAATTTTCAGGCTACTACTTCTCAAAAACACTTTTGCCACGCCCACTCCGCCCACAAAGCGAAAATCCAAATTTCGCATCATATTTATCATTCTCGTGGTCAGTAATATATATGTACCAATTTTCAGCCTTCTAGCTCTCCAAAACACTTTTGCCACGCCCCAAAGTCCACGAAACGTAAATCCAAATTTCGGCATCAAGTTGATCTTTCTCGTGGCCAGTAATATATACATTCCAATTTTCAGCCTTCTAGCTCAAAGAACACTATTGCCACGCCCAATCCGCCCACAAAACGAAAATCCAAATTTCAGCATCAAATTGATCTTTCTCGTGGTCAGTTATATATATGTACCAATTTTCAGCCTACTACCTCTCAAAAACACTTTTGCCACGCCCACTCCGCCCACAAAACGAAAATCCAAATTTCGGCATCAACTTTATCTTTCTTCTGGTCAGTAAAATATACATTCAATTTTTCAGCCTTCTAGCTCAAATAACACTATTGCCACGCCCACTCCGCCCACAAAACGAAAATCCAAATTTCGGTATCATATTTATCATTCTCGTGATCAGTAATATATATGTACCAATTTTCAGCCATCTAGCTCTCAAAAACACTTGCCACGCCCACTCCGCCCACAAAATGAAAATCCAAATTTCTGCATCATATTTATCATTATCGTGGTCAGTAATATATGTCTACCAATTTTCAGCTTTCTAGCTCTCAAAAACACTTTTTCCACGCCCACTCCGCCCACAAAATGAAAATCCTAATTTCGGCATCATATTTATCATTCTCGTGGTCAGTAATATATATGTACCAATTTTCAGCCATCTAGCTCTCAAAAACACTTGCCACGCCCACTCCGCCCACAAAATGAAAATCCAAATTTCTGCATCATATTTATCATTATCGTGGTCAGTAATATATGTCTACCAATTTTCAGCCTTCTAGCTCTCAAAAACACTATTGCCACGCCCCCTCCGCCCACAGAGCAAATTTTTAAAAATTCTATAGCCTATAGTTCCTTCCAGACCTACATCTATCTGCACTGAAAATTTCAACAACATCGAAAATAAACCTTTCGAAACACGCTGGGTGGTAA
>OX377619.1:124788729-124846907 GCA_947397865.1 Polietes domitor | reverse complement strand
TTATGCCAAACAAAAAAACAGCTGTAATAGCAGAAAAGTGTCTGCTGATAGGCAGCAGACAATCGCTGCTTTCATTAACAGACTTGTTCTCTAAGTGTAGAACTTTTGTTTAAACATACATATCGAGGGCTTATATTCAAAGGTGGCTATGAACAAAAACATAACTTTTCAGGAGAGCGAAAAAACTGATTTTCTCCTTAATTTGAATAGAAATTATTATTCATTATTCTACAGTTCAATCTAAAAAGGATTACTAATTGCTACGATTAAAAAAATTTCGAAATTTCCTATTATTCGCGGTTTCAAGTTCATAGCTACTTTTGTATGTTTAAAATTGAGCACTATGAATGTTGAAATAAGCACATAGCAATTTATGTCCAAATATATAAATAAGATTTATTGTAAACACCATAACTTTTTTCATGAAATCCTGGCAATGTTGTATAAAACGCATTTTCTGCGATGTACACAGCGAATTTAAAGATTCCAGCTTCATCCGTCAGATTGGTACCATTTTTATCCCTTTTACCAAATTTTTTACAAAAAGTGCATATTGCGATAAGGCATGGTAAACAAAAAATACAAATTGGATGGTTTTTGTTTTATGATTTTCTCGCGATCTAGCCAACGGATCCGACTGAATTTTTGTTTATGTAACATATATGTCGCCAGTCGCAAAAATCGCTGCAACTGATGAAAAATCCAAAATTCGCAGTTGCAATTCCTTATATTTTAACTTTCTTCATTCATCATTCTGAAACTTTTCACACACAAATATTCCCCATGAAGGTAGCAATCACATGCCAAAGAAATATTTTGGTATTCTCAATATAATAAAAAGTTACGCCGGTTTTTCTAAATATACTTTTCACAATTTTTGACTTTTCTGCCACCATTTTTCCTATTTTAGCCTGATAACTGGGGAATCAAAATGCTATTATCGCGAAATTATGGAATTTGATAGAACGACATGCCCTAAATCTAGAAAAATGTTTTGAACAAAATCGTTGTAGCGAATTATAACCTTCGGTTTTATGCCGCTCCATTGTTGAACTATTTTATTTCTATTATTTTTATGTTCATAGCCACTTATGCAGTCACAAACTAACGTGCGAGGGGATAGCCAAATCAGAAAATTAAAAAAATGGCTTTAGAAAAAAATCTTTTCCAAATTTGTATGACAGATGACATCCAAATCTGAGAATAGTTTGGCATCAAAAACTCATTTTCGAGAAAATGGTTCATAGCCACTTTTGAATATTAGCCCTCGATATATATTTTGAAGAAATATTACACAAAAAACGATCAAATTCCTCGACGATAAACCCTTCAGTCCTTCATTTTTTCTATGATAAATGCAGAAAATTGGATATGCTTTTTGACAAAGTATAGGTCTAAATAGGATGTCTAAAGAGTTTTGGTGTTTTTAATTTATAGAGGACATGAGTAACAGGATGTTTACTCAAAATCTTTATACGCATATTTCGATTAAATAAAAAATATTTGGAAATGTTTCTTAATTTTTATAATCTTAAATATGTATAAATTCGAGTAACAACTACAGTTGTTTGTATTCGATGAAATGCAAGAAGAAACAACTATAAATTTTAATTCCAAAAAAAAAAAACAAATAATGGGTATTTTACAGTTTCGTCTTCCTACGTAGATCCAAATTAATGCATTTGTTGTTTCTCTTTTGAATAATACTTGTTACATATGTACAAAAAATACTAACTCTGAAAAATATTTGACATATGTGATAAATATAACAAAAAGTTTAGTAAGTTAAAACTCATTTCTTATTGTTTCGCAACTTTAAAAATAGAGACCTACACGCAGAAAAAATGCATTTCGTAGAAACGAAATTTTAGATAAGTGAACATCGTTTTTGAGTTTCTTTTGTGGGAAAAATTAGTTTGTTTGCGGTCATTAGTTGTTGTAAATGAACAAAGATAAATAAGTTTATGTATATCAACAAATTTTCTTCGTTTGTCGAAATGGATTTGTATTATAATTGCAAACTCCCAAAATATTGGAAGTAACAGAAACCGTTGTTGTTGCATCTGTGATGAAAATAGGACACATCGGTTCAGATTTAGATACAGTTCCATAAAAATGTCCAATCGCAAATGTTACATCTTAGCGCTCTACAAGCATCAAGCAAATTATTTTCTTTTATTAAGAATATTTTAGATTTCATTATGATATCATAGTGATTCATATGTACTTTTTTTTAATTACTTACTTTTATTGCAGTACACAATTAAAAGTTCATAAGATATAGCTCTAGTCGAATGTCAAGAATTGGTATCGGTTAATAAAAATGAAAATTTTCCGAACAATTTGGTGTCCATTAGCGAAATTAGCATTACACAATCTTGAAATTGGTTCAGTTTGTTTGTATTTTTCATAACCTTTGTCCGATTTTTATGTAAGTGTCCACGATTTTTATGTAATTTTCGTGTTTTCATGATTTTACTGCAAAATTACCATGCCAGACGAGTTATTTTAAAAAGACGTTAAAAATTCTATATTTTATTGCTTCACAAAATTTTTAAAAATTATATGTTCGAAACCACTCTGGGGGGGGGGGGTTTGAACCCCCAAACCCACCTGCGCACGGCCCTGGCTATGCTTGTTTAGGCCATTCATTTTTCAAGAAACGCGAGTTATGTCAGGTGTAAACCAAGAGCTGTTTTCTAAAAAAAAATCAATAAAAACTGACCACAAAATCGTGCTATCCCCGTTCATACCTGACAGCCATTACTCATGTTACCTATCAAAATCATCAAAATCGGTCCAACCGTTCGCGAGCTATGTCAAGTTCTACCCAACACGTGACTCGAAAAGCCGGCAGCGTCAGGAAATCTATCAAATTCCATATAGTGCCGCCTTACACTTGACCTGGTGGTCAGTGTTCTGCTAGCTTTCATTCGGCTCGGTTGTAAGTACGCATAAAACATAAATCAGTGCCAAAAATTCATAAAATCACACTGCATTCGCATTGTTTTGAATAAAAAGAGTTAAAAAGTAACAAGTAAAAACGGCGTTAAGTTCGGCCGGGCCGAAGTTTATATACCCTCCACCGTGGATTGCATTCCATAGACTGTCGATTTTCGTAGAAGTGCAGTAATAATACAGGAAAATATATATATATATTTAATAGCCAAACCAAAACAAATGCAAATATTGAAAAAATAATTTTATAAATAAATATAATATTTTTATTATTTCAAATCACGCTTATAAGGCAAGGCTCCCAATAAATTTACATATCGAACATAGTGCAAAATAACCTAACTTCATGATTAAACCAATTTTTGCCGTAAAAGTAAAAAGTACGAATTTAGAAAAAAAAATTATTTTGTGTGGGTCTATGGTTTGTACCATTTTGATCCCATTTTTCCATGCTTTATATAAGGTTACTTTCTATATATGTTTGTGTGCCACAAAATTTAAAATCAATTTTTGAAAGCTTTTTTCTCAACCAATTTTGCTCAAATTTTGCACACTTAATCATTTTCGATGACAATACAAGGAAATGGAAAAAATTGACCAATTGGACAAAGGGGCGTGGTACCTCCCATACAAACCACAAATTAAAAATCTATTATTTCTGCTCCTGATAACGGTATTTGAACAAAATTTGGTACGTCGGTTTGGTGTGCATTTTTTAAGTGCTGCTGCAAATATGAGCGGGAATGGACAAAGGGGCGTGGTACCTCCCATACAAACCACAAATTAAAAATCTATTATTTCTGCTCCTGATAACGCAGTAATTTTTCCTTCTACAAAAGATAACTAAAAAAGAATTTCTAGGCCCAATAGAATTCTGCTTGCATAAAGCATGGATTTGAAAAAAAATTTTTTTTTGATTTACTAGTTCTTAGTTTACCCCCTTAAGATTATGACTTTCTAAAATCTCTTTAGTTTACGTGTCTACGCAATTGGAGGGATGCAAATACAGAATTTCATCCGTCAGGTTGTAGTCGTTTAGTTAGTACTATTTTTATCCCTCTGTACCCATTATATCCCTTGAAAGTACGAATTTGTAAAAACCTTTTATTTTTTGTGTCTACGCAGTCAGATGAATGTATAGGTTATCAAGATCCTGTGTGCTGCTAGTGGTCGCAAAGTATTCCTACTTTATCTGTTGCAACTGTTGCGTTGATAATAATAAAAAATACTTTTGTTGAATTGCTTTGTTATACCCTACACCAGGGCCGTGCGCAAGGGGGGGGTTTTGGGGGTTCAAACACCCCCCAGAGAGGTTTCGAACATATAATTTTTAAAACTTTTAGACTTTCTGAAGCAATAAAATATAGAATTTTTAAGATCTTTTTAAAATAACTCGTCTGAAATGGCAGTAAAATCATGAAAACACGAAAATTACATAAAAAATCGTGGATACTTCCTTGAATTTCGGACAAATGTTATGCAAAATACAAACAAACTAAACGAATTGTACCAATTTCAAGATTGTACAATGCTAATTTCGCTAATGGACTCCACATTGTTCGGAAAAATTTCATTTGTATTAACCGATACCACTTCTTGACATTCGAATAGAGCAATATCTTATGAACTTTTAATTGTGTACTACAATAAAAGTTTGGAAATTTAATAACAAAATCTTTTAGTAATTTTAAAAAAGTGTAGATAAGAATCACTGTGATATCATAATGAAATCTAAAAACATTCTTAATAAAAGCAAATAATTTGCTTGATGCTTGCAGAGCGCTAAGATGTAACATTTGCGATGCGACATTTTTATGAAGCTGTATCTTAATCTGATGCAACAACAACGGTTTCTGTTACTTCTAATGTTTTGGGAGTTTGCAATGATAATACAAATCCATTTAGACAAACGAAGAAAACTGTTTGATGTAAACATTAGGCTGGGTCGCCGTCCATACAAATGGAAAAAAAGTTCCAGTCACCCCACGAAAATAAAGTTTGGATTGTTTAATGAGGATTAGCAAAATATTTCGTTCCTAGATTAAGCCATCTGTGAGCTAAACGCTCCTGAAAATAATCCTAAAAATCATGTTTTCCACTGTAATTTTTTTGTGTTACATTTTTTCCCATTTTTTTTTCTAAAATAGTAGACACTTGAAAGCACTTTAAATAGCAATTTTGATTCTTGTCTTAGAGTAACTTAGTGGTCGAATTATTAGACCTTTATAGTAATTTTTTGTTGATTTTCACAATGATAACTGAAAAAAAATTACACTGTCCAACAGCATTTTTGGAACAGAATAGCGACCCTATAATTCTGAAAGGCTATGTTGAGTAGATTATTTTTGTAGAACAAACTTATGGTCCAGCACGTCTGAGTTTTTTTTACAGTGGGTCAAAGTTTTCATTTTTTTGGTCGAAGGGAGCATTATACTATATGAAAAAAATGCTGTAAGTTAATGTCTGAGAGAATTCTTATGGTCAGAGTTGTATTGTGGAATTGTATGAGGATTATTTTTGTGGAAGATCTTAACCCTCTAACTGGTCTCTTTATGGGTCAATTTGACCCTTTTTTCGAGAAATTCAAAAAATATCCTTTAAAAAAGGACATTTAAGGATTAAAATATTCTACGAAAATGTTTGCCGGAAAATTTCAGTGGGGGTCACCAAAGACACCATTGTTGTAAATAAAGCTCTTTTCACTTAATTGGCAAAATTACACGCCAACTTCTATAACAAATTATAATTTTGTTTTAATAGTGGTTTATTATAGTATGTACATATTTATTTTTTTGCTTAAAATTTTCGAGTAAAAGGGATTAAAGATTAAACTTAATATGTTTTCATGTAGCAATAGCAGTAGTATGACAATGGATTAAAGATTAACATTAATATGTTTTCATGTATTTAGCTTGACGTGAATGTTCCGATGGGTCAAGGTTTCTGTACAAGCCCCATACGTATTCAGCAGGCATTACACTTTAGGATTTCCCTTTGAATCTCTCTTCCAATACCTTTTTATCCTGATGAAACCTTTCACCGTGTTCATCTGAAACCGCTCCAAGGTTTTCTTAAAAAAAAAATTGAGATGAGAGTGCAGAAAATGCAGCTTTAGTGACATCTTAACGCCAATATTTTTAAAATCGATTAGCATGCTTTCAATATTTTCTGCATAGTTTTGTGCTTTTGAGTTTCCAAGGAATTCTGATATAACCAGCTGCATAAAGTCAAATGCTGTCTTTTGCATATCTGACAGATGACCATAAAATTCTTCATCTTGTAATAATTTTTTTATATCGGGTCCAACGAGCATTCCTAGAAAAGGTAATTTACATTAAATGAAATAAATTATTTCTTAAAACCGTATTTTACCTTCTTTTAATTTTGCTGCAGATAATCTGGGGAAAATTGTTTGAATGCGTTTGAAAGCATTTCCTTGTGTATTTAAGCTTTTAATAAAATTTTTCACCACGCCCAACTTAATATGCAGCGGTGGAAGTATGACCTTATCTTTTGGGACAAGGGATTCATGGATTACATTTAAGTCACCAATAATATTTTCTTTACGTTCTTCGAAATATTTAATATGATAATGGCTGCTGGTAGCACGTGAATCCCATTTACAAAAAAAAAGCACATATATTTTGTGTATCCTGTTTGCATTCCAGTCAATATTGCAATCATTTTGAAGTCTGCGCATACTTCCCATTTATATTTATAGTATTCAATTTTATTTAAGAGATTTGGAATATTTGCGTATGTTTCCTCCTTTTTGTAAAAAATACGCAACCGGTATTGATGGATACTGATTTCCATTGTGCAGTAAAACTGCTTTTAAGCTGTGTTTTGAACTATCTATAAATAGTCGCCAAGTGGAAGAGTCGAGTGGAAGCTTTAGATATTTTAGAATCTCTTCAATACTGCAACAGTATACAAGTTCTTCTGATTTTTTAAAAATTTCCAGATCGACGTGTCTTTTTCTTGGAAATGTAACTTTTACATCGGCTTTTATCAAATTCCTGATTTTCAATCTGGAACATAATACTTCAGCTTTCTCTTTTGTTTGTCCTAAATCTCTTACAAGATCTTCAAAATAAGCTTGGTCTATAAAATTAGGACATATGTTTAAACCATCAATAAGCAAGTAACTTATATGTTTTCAACCG
The DNA here is from genome assembly GCA_947397865.1 of Polietes domitor. Lineage (NCBI taxonomy): Eukaryota > Metazoa > Arthropoda > Insecta > Diptera > Muscidae > Polietes > Polietes domitor. The sequence goes on along the minus strand of OX377619.1, from coordinate 124,839,783 downwards.
ACGCTGTTATTTCTGTATTGGCGTATGTCATATTGGCCGAAAATGTATGTGTAGGCGGTTGAGGCACCGGAACACCTTCACAGCGCACTTCTGGTAAAATGACATTATTCGCTGCTTCGTATGCCTAGCCATCAGCAACAAATCTCTTAAACAACTTGGAATGGTGGTGCCTGAACGTTCTACCATTGACATTACTGATCGAGATTTGCTAAGAGAACGGCAATTCAGTGTTGAAGACTTGCGTTTGTTTGTCGTATAATATAAAAATATTGTATGTTTTATATTATAAATGAAATGAATTTAGGTTTGTTTCTTTGAGCGTTGCTCGTTTATTCAAGACTCACTTAAGACTGATTTCTTAATATCTAACTTAAAGATTCTATGGTGAAGCGAGCGAGCATTTGTGCTGGGTCAGCAGTGTACCACAAAGAATCATTTTAGAACAAAGGGCACTTATGCCCAACATAAACACAATCACAATCTGGGCATTGGAGAGTGTAACAAGACTCCACAGTAATGTGGACACACACGACGCCAATGCCCAAATGTAAACACATTTGCTATTAAAGAATCGGAGTACACTACAGTATGCAAGTACTCGCTACACCTCCCTTTTCAAAAAGAATGATCTTATATTGTTTTGGTAAATTACATGAAAGATCATTCGTACAAAATTTGATTAATATTTATATACTACAATGTTTATTTAATCATAAAATAATTCAAATAATATTGTATTCCTTACGACTATCTGCCCTTCGCAGAAAAAGAATAATCATATGATTGTTTGATTATTCTAAGAACATGTACATATGTGTAATTTTTTATTTTAATTGTCAATGGCTTAATATTTATTACAAATACAGGATATTTATTGTTTTTTTATTTCATGTTTTTAAAGATTTTTTTATATAAAACAATTCTTTATCGTTAATTATTTCACGATTCGTATGGTCTGTAATACGATGTGGATGCAGATATCTATTGTTTAGTGGACGTCCCACTGTCTTTTAAGTTTAGCAATAACACCTACATTTGGGAACATCTTATTTATATTCTCGTAATTACTTTTCTCTCTGAGTTTTGTTATTGTTAAAATTATTGATTTTCTTTTCTGCGGTCCCTGAGGTCTATAGGGGCCATCCTTCTTATATGCTTCAGCATTATATAATGGCTTGATAGCGATTGTCGTTATTGGCAAATGCTTTCTATCACTTTTGAGTGATTTCGTTAATTGACAACAACTATGTGTTTTCATATAACGAGTTATATCTCTTGTCATATTTTTCCAATAATATTTTTGTTTTATTTTCTTTAAGATGCGTGTGATCCCTGGTTTACCATCATCGTGGTATTCCTTCATAATTGTATTCCTATCGTTTTCAGACCTGACTCGTATCATTATTGGGACGAGTACTATATTTAACCTTTGCAGCACTCTATTACCGATTTCTTTAAACTTCTTTATTTGGACGTCGTCAAATAACCTGTCATTTAATGACAATTGCATTATTGTGATTTTCCATTTACTGGCTACTTTTTCAAGCCTTGGAAATAGTTGATATAAATCAATTTTTCCATTAGTGAGAAAAACACTTATTCTTTCATTGAAAAGTATACTCTTGCCTTTTCTGACGACACATTTGTCCTTTGTAGAATGCACTCTAGCATATTTACTGTATTCGCTTGTATCAAGCGCTTCAAATACCCGTGGTGTTCCCAATGTCTGTTTAATTTTCTTTTCGTCTTTTGTGTAGGGGTCTCTATTCGAACAGTGTTTTATATTGTGTACTCTATTACTCATATGATCTCTATTTGTATTATTATATTTATCTCTCTTTTGGTAATAATTGAATTTTTCAGTATTTTTTCTTCTTTTTATATCACTATAATCACGAACAGACAAAAAATTTAAATTTCTACTTGGATTACCGTATGTCTCTGTACAACTATTTAAAAATTTTGCAATTAACTCATTCATATTTTCAAATCTTCCACATTCTATAATTAACTTAACCCTTTCATTGTTTGCATTTCTAATTATCGCACGGACAGCTGTCTGAGTTGCATATTTAGATGCTAAAGCGGGTGTGAGTCCATCAGAAATGTAAGCATTTTCAAGGGATTTTGTTAAATCCACAATTTCATCGGCGTAAACATTCGCTGGTTTATTATTCTGCCTTACATTCATTATTTTTGCAGAAACTAGTTCTACGGACTCCCCTCTAATACTGGTTTTCAATTTATTAACTATATCTGAAAGAGTGGCCTCTGTTGAAATCAAGTTTCTCACAGCTCCCTTTAATTTTGTTTTTACTAATTGGACTGCCACATTGTTATGAGTTTCCTTTATTGAGTCCACCAGTAAAATTGAATCAATAAAGTTTTGGAGGTTTTCACTCCTGCCATCGAAGTCTGAAATCAGATCTGAAGCTAAATTTAAAAAATCAATTACTGTGAGAGACATTTCGATTTGTCGTTCAATATTTTTTAATAAAAAATATTTCAAATATTGTGATATAGCAATACAACTTTTAAGTCCTGATCTAACTACTACCAGATACTTTTACAATCTTAGCAAATAAATGATTTAATTCAGTTTTCACTTTAATAGTAGTGGAGTGAGACTTAAATTGTATAATTTATATATCCTGATTCATTGACCATGGATTTGTATCCATACATATTTTTTAAATTTCTTTATTAGAATTCCTTTATTATTTAAGTTTTCCTTCGATAGTTGCATATTATTTTCTGAATTAGTTTGCAAACTATTCTGAGTTTTCTTGTATTTTTTATCATAAATCAAATTAAAATTTTTACTTTTCAATTTAAATAACTTTTTTTTTAACGTATTGACACATTCTAAATTTAATTTTTTTAGATATTTTTCTCTTATTTTCATTATAATATTCTGTGGTAAATTCCACTCTACAATTTACTTATTTTTCTATGCAGCTGCTGTTCTTGTTGTACCTCTTATTGATCAGCTTTCTTCTTATTGCTCGGTCTGGTCATATTAGGCATCATCACCATCACCTGGAGCATAATGCGTGTTTGTGTGTTGAACTTTAAGTCTTTTCATGCCCATTTGTTTTAATTTGAATTTGTTTTGCATTTTCATATTAGCATGTTTATAATTTTTTAGACAGTAATTTCTGTATTTTTAGTTTCTGGTTGTTTTGATCGTTTGCGATTTTTTTCATTTTGTCTGTTTAAACATTTATAGACATTAACTTTGCAATTTTTTTGTTGATTGTTTTTTGTAATCTTTTTTATAAAAAATCTTATTAGTCTCATTCATTATTTAGAAACACAATTCTTAATTTTGCAGTTTTTTAATATGAAAAAAATTTAATTTTCAATTACGATACCATTTCACAATCGTTTCTTTGTGTTCGTATCTGTTTTTTGTCACATGAGGTTTTAACCGTTTAATCGTTTTAAAGTTCACTTTTTCACTTTGTATTTATTTTTTTTGCCGCTGTCCTGATGGCAACGTAACCATCAGGACCATGGCAGGATCGCCATATAATATAAAAATGTTTTATATTATAAATGAAACGAATTTAGGTTTGTTTCTTTGAGCGTTGCTCGTTTATTCAAGACTCACTTAAGACTGATTTCTTAATATCTAACTTAAAGATTCTATGGTGAAGCGAGCGAGCATTTGTGCTGGGTCAGCAGTGTACCACAAAGAATCATTTTAGAACAAAGGGCACTTATGCCCAACATAAACACAATCACAATCTGGGCATTGGAGAGTGTAACAAGACTCCACAGTAATGTGGACACACACGACGCCAATGCCCAAATGTAAACACATTTGCTATTAAAGAATCGGAGTACACTACAGTATGCAAGTACTCGCTACAGTCGCAACAAAAAACCTCTATTAATTGCAAAGCAACAAGTGGCCTTTGACAAAATTATAATTGCAGTAACAAATGACAGCGGCGGCCTTTTTTCTCGATGCACCAGGAGGCACAGTTAAAACCTTTCTTATCAGTTTGGTATTAGCGCACATCCATCTCAAAATGGGATAGCTTTAGCTATTGCTTCCCCCGGTATTGCTGCTACATTATCGGATGTAGGACGAACGGCACATTCAGCGTTGAAATTACCATTGTATACGCAATTTGTTGATTCTCCAACCTGTAATATTGGCAAAAGTTCAGGCATGGCGAAAATGCTCAAAACATGTTTTCGGTTTTACGTTCGAGCTATATCGGCTGCAAAAAAACAACGATGTTAATGCAATCAATAATTTAATTCTGAAAAATATTGAAAAAACATGCCTAAATACTGTAAAATATAAGGGATTATTATGGGTATTTTTAGTCCTTGTGAGGGAAAAATTTTTCCCTTTGGGCCGATTTCGCCTAGTTTCAATCCCAACCGATATACGACTATAAGACACATTTATGTTAAATTTGGACGTCCTAGCTCCTTTCGTTTAGATGCTAGCGTGCTTTCAACAGAAACACGAATAGACGGACGGACTTGAATGACGATCGAATTTTATGACGATCAAGAATATATATACTTTATATGGTCTCAGGTCGATATTTCAAGGTGTTACAAACGGAATGACAAAGTTAGTATACCGCCATCGTGGAGGGTATAAAAACGGGAAGAATTTTTGTATGTTTCCTAATCATAGGCTAATATGACCAGGTCCGATTTGCCAAATCGAAAAGAATATTTGTATCGGGGCTATATCCAAACATGAAAAAATGTGAAAGTCGGTGAAAATTCATGGTTTCTGGGGCGGAAAAAGTCAAATCGGGAGCGAAATTTATATGTGAGATATATATAAATCTGAACCGATCTAACACATTTTTACCACAGGTGTTTCTAGATGAAATATAAGATTTTTTGCCACTTTTGAAGAAAATCTCTTGTAATATATGGTATCTAGAGTAGAGATGGGCGTGACTCACGTGAATCACGCGTGATCGTGAGCAAAATTTATATTTATTATTTCTTTTATTATACACTTCACGAGAGTATTATGTCTTTGTGCATTTGTTTGTAACACCCAAAAGGAAACGAGTTAGACCCATCGTTTACTATATAGATCGGCTTAGTCCGTCTGTCTGTCCGTCAGTCCATCTATTGTAGTAATCAAATTACAGGTCGCAATTATAGTCCGATCTTATCAAAAATTGGCAGAAGTAAGTTTTGTGGATCAAGGACGAACGCTATTTAATTTGAGGTAATCGGTTCAGTTTGTGGTTTCTAGAGCGGAAAAAGTCAAATCGGGAGCGACATTTGAATGGGGGCTATATCTAAATCTGAACCGATTTGACCAATTTTCACCATAGATGTTCCTAGTTTAAATATAAGATGGTGCCTAGAGTGCTGAAATTTTGTGCCAGTGCAAATAGCATCAATATGAGTAGTTGTGCCAAAAATGGGCGGTATTGGAAAAGTGGGCGTGGTACCTCCCATACGAACTTAAAACCCAATTTTGAATATTGTCCATTCCATGACACCTAGAGCACTGAAATTTTGTGCCAGGGCATCTAGCATCAATATGCGTAGTTGTGCAAAAAATGGGCGGTATTGGAGAAGTGGGCGTGGTAACTCCCATACGAAGTTAAGTCAGTCAGTCCGTCGTCCGATGCACTTGTGTTTCTCTGTCGTCCGTGTTGTGTGCCGTTCAGTTTTGTGTTAAAATAAAAAAGAAAAAATTCAAACAAAATACAGAAATTAAAAACAACAAAATAGAACTAATGAAAAAAAAATTGAAAAACAACCAACAACAATAACCGCTCCGCGCCGACCTAAACAACCAAACAACCCAACTACCTAACAGCAATAACATCAGCGGGAACAACAAAAACATTGCAGCAGCATCCACAACAGCCGCACAGTTCTATGACACCTAGAGTGCTGAAATTTTGTGTAAGTGCATATACCATCAATGTGCATAGTTGTGCCAAAAAGGGGCGGTATTGGAAAAGTGGGCGTGGCACCTACCATACGAAGTTAAAACCTATTATCGAATATTGTCAGTTCTATGACACCTAGAGTGCTGTAATTTTGTGTAAGTGCATCTAGCATCAATGTGCATAGTTGTGCCAAAAATGGGCGGTATTGGAAAAGTGGGCGTGGAACCTCCCATACGAAGTTAAAACCTATTATTGAATATTGTCAGTTCTATGACACCTAGAGTGCTGAAATTTTGTGTAAGTGCATATACCATCAATGTGCATAGTTGTGCCAAAAAGGGGCGGTATTGGAAAAGTGGGCGTGGCACCTCCCATACGAAGTTAAAACCTATTATCGAATATTGTCAGTTCTATGACACCTAGAGTGCTGTAATTTTGTGTAAGTGCATCTAGCATCAATGTGCATAGTTGTGCCAAAAATGGGCGGTATTGGAAAAGTGGGCGTGGAACCTCCCATACGAAGTTAAAACCTATTATTGAATATTGTCAGTTCTATGACACCTAGAGTGCTGAAATTTTGTGTAAGTGCATCTAGCATCAATTCGCATAGTTGTGCCAAAAATGGGCGGTATTGGAAAAGTGGGCGTGGCATCTACCATACGAAGTTAAAACCTATTATTGAATATTGTCAGTTCTATGACACCTAGAGTGCTGAAATTTTGTGTAAGTGCATCTAGCATCAATTCGCATAGTTGTGCCAAAAAGGGGCGGTATTGGAAAAGTGGGCGTGGCACCTCCCATACGAAGTTAAAACCTATTATTGAATATTGTCAGTTCTATGACACCTAGAGTGCTGAAATTTTGTGTAAGTGCATCTAGCATCAATTCGCATAGTTGTGCCAGAAATGGGCGGTATTGGAAAAGTGGGCGTGGCACCTCCCATACGAAGTTAAAACCTATTATTGAATATTGTCAGTTCTATGACACCTAGAGTGCTGAAATTTTGCGTAAGTGTATCTACCATCAATGTGCGTAGTTCTGCCAAAAATGGGCAGTATTGGAATAGTGGGCGTACCACCTCCCATACGAAGTTAAAACATATTATCGAATAGTGTCAGTTCTATGACACGTATAGTGCTCAAATTTTGTGTAAGTGCATCTAGCATCAATGTGCGTAGTTGCGCCTAAAATGGGCGGTAATGCAAAAGTGGGCGTGGCACCTCCCATACAAACCACAAATTAAAAATCTATTATTTCTGCTCCTGATAACGCAGTAATTTTTCCTTCTACAAAAGATAACTAAAATAGAATTTCTAGGCCCAATAGAATTCTGCTTGCATAAAGCATGGATTTGAAAAATTTTTTTTTTGATTTACTAGTTCCATGCTTTATATAAGGTTACTTTCTATATATGTTTGTGTGCCACAAAATTTGAAATCAATTTTTGAAAGCTTTTTTCTCAACCAATTTTGCTCAAATTTTGCACACTTAATCATTTTCGATGACAATACAAGGAAATGGAAAAATTTGACCAATTGGACAAAGGGGAGTGGCACCTCCCATACGAAGTTAAAACCTATTATTGAATATTGTCAGTTCTATGACACCTAGAGTGCTGAAATTTTGTGTAAGTGCATCTAGCATCAATTCGCATAGTTGTGCCAAAAATGGGCGGTATTGGAAAAGTGGGCGTGGCATCTCCCATACGAAGTTAAAACCTATTATTGAATATTGTCAGTTCTATGACACCTAGAGTGCTGAAATTTTGTGTAAGTGCATCTAGCATCAATTCGCATAGTTGTGCCAAAAAGGGGCGGTATTGGAAAAGTGGGCGTGGCACCTCCCATACGAAGTTAAAACCTATTATTGAATATTGTCAGTTCTATGACACCTAGAGTGCTGAAATTTTGTGTAAGTGCATCTAGCATCAATTCGCATAGTTGTGCCAAAAATGGGCGGTATTGGAAAAGTGAGCGTGGCACCACCCATACGAAGTTAAAAGCTATTATTGAATATAGTCAGTTCTATGACACCTAGAGTGCTGTAATTTTGTGTAAGTGCATCTAGCATCAATGTGCATAGTTGTGCCAAAAATGGGCGGTATTGGAAAAGTGAGCGTGGCACCTCCCATACGAAGTTAAAACCTATTATTGAATATTGTCAGTTCTATGACACCTAGAGTGCTGAAATTTTGTGTAAGTGCATCTACCATCAATGTGCGTAGGTCTGCCAAAAATGGGCGGTATTGGAATAGTGGGCGTACCACCTCCCATACGAAGTTAAAACATATTATCGAATAGTGTCAGTTCTATGACACCTAGAGTGCTGTAATTTTGTGTAAGTGCATCTAGCATCAATGTGCGTAGTTGCGCCTAAAATGGGCGGTAATGCAAAAGTGGGCGTGGCACCTCCCATATGAAGTCAAAACCAAAATTACACCTACTGTAATTTTGTGTAAGTGCATCTAGCATTAATGTGCGTAGTTCTGCCAAAAATGGGCGGTATTGGAATAGTGGGCGTACCACCTCCCATACGAAGTTAAAACCTATTATTGAATATAGTCAGTTCTATGGCAGATAAAAAACTGAAATTTTGCAGTAATTTTTCCTTCTACAAAAGATAACTAAAAAAGAATTTCTAGGCCCAATAGAATTCTGCTTGCATAAAGCATGGATTTGAAATTTTTTTTTTTTTTTGATTTACTAGTTTTTTTCTTGTTTGTTCTAATGGTGGGTAAGTTTAAAGTACAATTTGCCAATGTACGAGGGCTGAGAGCGATTTTTTTTGCCGTGTACGCTCATGTACAATTCCATCGGCCTGATGTTTTTGCTCTTTGTGTGACCCAGGTGTGTGAGGATTCTGATCCACAGGATTTTCACATTCCTGGGTATCACACCCTATCCATCTTTATCCCCCACAGAGGTCTTTTGGTATACGTACGTAAAGATATAGTGTTTCAGAGCCGGCATAACTTAAACTCTGAAAATCCAGAATTTAACTCCCTTTGGGTTAAATTCAAGATTGGAACACACGTACTACATTTCGGATTTGTGTACAGAAGTCCAAACGCGGAAAGGGAGGTATCCCTAAATGGCTTTGACGCCCTTTCCGATTCAATTACAAAAATTTTAGAGGATTGTCCTGACAGTGAAATTGTGGTTGCTGGCGATTTCAATGTCCATAATTCCTCTTGGCTTGGCCATTCGAGTCACTCAACACCGGAGGGTCAATACGCCGAGCTTTTTTCCGCGCATAATGATTTGACGCAACTAGTGAATGAACCGACTCACATTCCGTGTGTCCAAGGGCAACACTCTAATATTCTTGATCTTTTCTTAACATCACACCCTGAAAAGTATGAAGTTTACGTTCTAGCACCTCTTGGTAATTCGGATCACTGCATTGTTTCAGCATCCTTTTCGTATTCCGCTCTTCGTGTCGCTTCGACCGCAGTCCCAAAGCGGACAATTTATATATACGAAAAGGCACGTTGGGCCGAGCTCAACAACTTTTTCCAGCATTTCAATTGGAAACTTTGTTTTCTAAATGGCGATATAGATGCTGCGGCTGAAATGATTGAAAATATTATCTTGATTGGAATGAAGTCATTTATTCCAATTAAAGTTATTTCGGATAAACCATCTATTAAAAGTTGGTTCAACCAGACATGCAAGGCTGCTGTCAGCTCCAAAGAGGAAGCATTCAGGAAATGGCGTTTAAATAAAAATGCCACAACTGATCTGCTACGCAAGCAGACAAGAACCATGTGTGCCAGGGTACTTAGGCGTGAAAAGTTTCTGTACGAACAACGTCTTCGTGCCAAAGTTCTTGCTTCTCCCAGGGGAAGTAAGAGCTTTTGGTCATTTGTGAGAAGAGTAAAGGATAACTCCTCATCTATCCCAACTCTTGTTAATGATGACCAGATATTCACTAACCCGGTTGACAAAGCTAACCTATTGGCTGAAATGTTTGCAAGGAATTCATCCTTGCCGGAAAGCAATCAACCACTCCCCGTGATCGAAAATGTATATAGTTCCATGCCTCAGATATTTTTTCGAACACGTGGAGTTAAAAGGGTTCTCGCAAATCTCGACGTAAATAACTAATGACTTACTTAATGATCGACAGTATGGCTTCCGTAGGAATCGATCTACGGGAGACCTGATGACACTGCTATCCGAAAAGTGGAATCGATCTATTCACAAGCTTGGTGAGAGTAAGGTCGTTGCTCTAGATATCTCCAAGGCCTTTGATAGAGTTTGGCACGGAGCACTCATATCAAAGCTTATCGCGTTTGGTGTTGGTACTGACTTCTCTCGATTTATATCGAGCTTCCTCAGAGATCGCACTATACGTGTTGTTATAGATGGGTTCTCATCCGACGAGCATAGGTTAACCGCAGGAGTACCACAGGGCTCTGTCCTTTCCCCTCCCTTTTTCTTATTTTCATCGTCGACCTCTTGGATCGGACTGTGAATCCAATATACTCATTCGCGGATGACAGCAACCTCTGTCATTCATACTCATTCGATCATAGACCAAGTCGTCAAGAAATTGAGGATAGAAGGCGATTGATGGATGAGTCACTTAGCCAGGATTTGATGGCCATTTCTGTATGTGGTCGAGAGAATAGAGTAAATTTTAATGCACGTAAGACCCAGTGCTCCTTGTTGTCTCACAAGCGATTCACTGATCCAACGGTTTCGTCGATTTTATTGAACGGTGTAGATATTGAGCAATCGGATGCTCTCGTTGTTCTTGGCATAAAAATACAATGTGATGTTCGTTGGACAAAACATGTATTTGATGTGTCGAAAGATGCTTCAAATGTTTAGGCTTTTTAAAAAGATGTAAGAAATATTTCACACCCTCTGATCTTCTCAATATCTACACTACCTACATCAGACCAAAGATGGAATACAACTCCCATATATGGTCGGGTGCTCCAGCTTCATCACTGGAGCTACTTGACCGTGTCCAGAGGAGGGCGATGGTGTTGATAGGTGATGGTAGGATATCCAATTCTATTGTCTCCCTTGAACACCGTCGTAATGTTGGTTGTGTGTCATTGTTCTATCGATACTTTCATGGTGTTTGTTCTTCGGAAATTCGTGATCTTATACCGCCCGTGATAACGTTCGGTAGAGATACGCGACTCTCCAGTAACGCTCACCCATTTGTTGTCGATTGGACAACCGGCCGCACTACACATTACAGAATAAATTCGTTCTTCGCCCATACTATCCGTATGTGGAATCGACTTCCGGCAAATATCTTTCCCTCCAATTACGACATTCAGAGATTCAAAACAGATGTCAACAGACACTACTCCCTCTTTCCTCCTTACAATACCTTATCTTCCTTCTACCAACGCAATGTACTGCATTTATAGGGGACATCCCCTGAGTGTTGGTTCAGTGAAAAAAAAACTACAAACATAGCACAGCTACGCATATTGATTCTAGATGCACTTACACAAAATTTCAGCACTCTAGGTGTCATAGAACTGACAATATTCAATAATAGGTTTTAACTTCGTATGGGAGGTGCCACGCCACTTTTCCAATACCGCCCGTTTTTGGCACAACTATGCACATTGATGATATATACACTTACACAAAATTTCGGTATTGTATCTGTCATAGAATTGAATATATACTAAAATGGGTTATAACTTCGTATGGGAGGTGCCACGACCACTTTTCCAATACCGCTCATTTTTGGCACAACTACGCAAATTGCTGCTATATGCACTTACACAAAATTTCAGCACCTAGGTGTCATAGAACTGACAATATTCAATAACAGGTGTTAATTTCGTATGAGAGGTGCCACGCCCACTTTTCCAATACCGCCCACGCCAACATTTTATGATCCACCTAGAAACACCTATGCTGAAATTGGGTAAGATCGGTTCAGATTTAGATATAGCCCCCATACAAATGTCGCTCCCGAATTGACATTTCCGCTTTAAAAGCCACATATTGTACTCGATTTTCTTTAAATTTGGCACAACAACTTATAATCTGACTAGAAGCATCTATGCAGAAATTGGGTAAGATAGGTTCAGATTTAGATATAGCCCCCATACAACTGTTGCTCCCGATTTGACTTTTGCGCTTTAAAAGCTACATATTGTACTCGAGTTTCTTTAAATTTGACACAACATCTACCATCTAACCCAAAAGACCTGTGGGGAAAATTCAAAGAGGGTATGAGTGAGGACATTTTGAATCATTATCGCACCGTTACGATTCTATATCATTTGCGATTAACATTTTCAACGATACGCTGATACAAATTTAAGACATATGCCTAGCCATCAGCAACAAATCTCTTAAACAACTTGGAATGGTGGTGCCTGAACGTTCTACCATTGACATTACTGATCGAGATTTGCTAAGAGAACGGCAATTCAGTGTTGAAGACTTGCGTTTGTTTGTCGCAACAAAAAACCTCTATTAATTGCAAAGCAACAAGTGGCCTTTGACAAAATTATAATTGCAGTAACAAATGACAGCGGCGGCCTTTTTTTCTCGATGCACCAGTAGGCACAGTTAAAACCTTTCTTATCAGTTTGGTATTAGCGCACATCCATCTCAAAATGGGATAGCTTTAGCTATTGCTTCCCCCGGTATTGCTGCTACATTATCGGATGTAGGACGAACGGCACATTCAGCGTTGAAATTACCATTGTATACGCAATTTGCCGATTCCCCAACCTGTAATATTGGCAAAAGTTCAGGCATGGCGAAAATGCTCAAAACATGCAAGCTGATTGTGTGGGATGACTGCACCATGGCACATAAGAAATCCCTACAAGCGCTTAGTCGGACATTTCAAGATTTAATATCAACCATTCGGTGGAACTGTTATTTTACTAGCAGGAGACTTCCGACAGACCCTTCCAGTAATTCCAAAATCAGCACCCGAATCTCTGGCGATAAGTACAAAAAATTAATCTGACCACTAATATGCGTATACATCTGCATCACAATGACTCAGCAGCTATATTTTCGAAACATCTACTGGATGTTGGTAATGGAAAAGTATCAGTTGATGCAGTGAAAAGGAGTATTACATTTTCAAAAAATGTCATTCAGGAATCAATTCAGCAATTAATGGAGAAAGTCTTCCCACAAATTACCACAAACTATGGAAACAAAGAGTGGTTTTACGTCCGAAATATATCGGCTGCAAAAAAACAACGATGTTAATGCAATCAGTAATTTAATTCTGGAAAAAAAATATTGAAAAAACATGCCTAAATACTGTAAAATATAAGGGATTATTATGGGTATTTTTAGTCCTTGTGAGGGAAAAATTTTTCCCTTTGTCCGATTTCGCCCAGTTTCAATCCCAACCGATCTACGACTATAAGACACATTTGTGTTAAATTTGGACGTCGTAGCTCCTTTCGTTTAGATGCTAGCGTGCTTTCAACAGAAACACGAATAGACGGACGGACTTGGCTAGATCGTCTTAGAATTTTATGACGATCAAGAATATATATACTTTATATGGTCTCAGGTCGATATTTCAAGGTGTTACAAAGTTACAAACGGAATGACAAAGTTAGTATACCCCCATCGTGGAGGTGGAGGGTATAAAAACGTGAAAACGGGAAGAATTTTTGTATGTTTCCTAATCATAGGCTAATATGACCAGGTCCGATTTGCCAAATCGAAAAGAATATTTGTATCGGGGCTATATCCAAACATGGAAAAATGTGAAATTCGGTGAAAATTCATGGTTTCTGGGGCGGAAAAAGTCAAATCGGGAGCGAAATTTGTGCGGGAGATATATATAAATCTGAACCGATCTAACACATTTTTACCACAGGTGTTTCTAGATGAAATATACGATTTTTTGGCAATTTTGAACAAAATCTCTTGTAATATATTTATTACAATTATTTTAGTCACGTGAGCGTGCGTGAACGTGAGGAACGAAAAAATTTTCGTGCATGAATATGCGTGAGTCTAATTTCTGGGTGAATCACGTGATTTTTTCTTGAGTAGCACATATTTATTATTTCTTTTATTATACACTCCACGAGAGTATTATGTCTTTGTGCATTTGTTTGTAACACCCAAAAGGAAACGAGTTAGACCCATCGTTTACTATACAGATCGGCTTAGTCCGTCTGTCTGTCCGTCTGTCCATCCATTGTTGTAATCAAATTACAGGTCGCAATTATAGTCCGATCTTATCAAAAATTGGCAGAAGTAAGTTTTGTGGATCAAGGACGAACGCTATTTAATTTGAGGCAAATCGGTTCAGATTTAGATATAGCCCCCATACAAATGTCACTCCCGATTTGACATTTTCCGCTCTGGAAACCACAAATTGCACCCGATTTTCTTTAAATTTGGCACACTAGCTTATAATCCAAGTAAAAAACCTATGGTGAAAGTGGGTAAGATCGGTTCAGATTAAATTATAGCCCAAATACAAATGTTGCTCCCAAATGTTCAACCGATTTTGGCCAAACTATACATATTATATTTCACCTATTTCGTTCCATATTTCAATATACCCTTATACAAATGTCCTTTCCGATTAAACATTTTTTGTCAAACGCATACATTTATAGAATACAACAAGTAAGGAAATGCTAAAGTCGGGCGTTGCCGACTCTATGATACACTCCACTTTCTATCCGTATACAATTTACTTCGGTGAAAATGCGAAAACGGGAAGGATTTTTGTATCCTGTAAATGTATGTGTCTGACAAAAAATGTTAAATCGGAAAGGACGAAATAGGTGAAATATAGAGTGATTTTTTTGAGGTTAGGATTTTCATGCATTAGTATTTGACAGATCACGTGGGATTTCAGACATGGTGTCAAAGAGAAAGATGCTCAGTATGCTTTGACATTTCATCATGAATCGTCTTACAAACGAACAACGCTTGCAAATTATTGAATTTTATTATCAAAATGCGTGCTCTGTTAAGAAAGTTCATTGCGCGCTTCCATTTTATGGTCAGTTTAATCGACCCACTGAAGCGGCTATTCGGGCTATTGTGACTAAATTTCGCACCAAATTTACATTGTTGGACATTAAACCACCAACACGCTTACGTAGAGTGCGAACTGAAGAAAATATCGCAGCTGTATCGGCCAGTGTTAATGATGACCACCAATTTTCGATTCGTCGCCTTTCGCACCAATTGGGTCTCTGTTACTCAAAAACGTGGAAATGCCAAAATTGGACTAAGCGGATGGACCACCTAAGACGCAGCCGCGGTCAACATTTAAATGAAATTATCTTCAAAAAGTAAATGTCATGGACCAATCTAACGTTTCAAATAAAGAACCGATGAGATTTTGCAAATTTTATGCGTTTTTTTTTAAAAAAAAGTTATCAAGCTCTTAAAAAATCACCCTTTATAATATGTATAGTTTGGCCAAAATCGGTTGAACATTCGGCTGCAAAAAAACAACGATGTTAATGCAATCAATAATTTAATTCTGGAAAAAAATATTGAAAAAACGAAAACGGGAAGGATTTTTGTATCCTGTAAATGTATGTGTTTGACAAAAAATGTTAAATCGGAAAGGACGAAATAGGTGAAATATAATATGTATAGTTTGGCCAAAATCGGTTGAACATTCGGCTGCAAAAAAACAACGATGTTAATGCAATCAATAATTTAATTCTGGAAAAAAAATATTTAAAAAAACATGCCTAAATACTGTAAAATATAAGGGATTATTATGGGTATTTTTAGTCCTTGTGAGGGAAAAATTTTTCCCTTTGTCCGATTTCGCCCAGTTTCAATCCCAACCGATCTACGACTATAAGACACATTTATGTTAAATTTGGACGTCCTAGCTCCTTTCGTTTAGATGCTAGCGTGCTTTCAACAGAAACACGAATAGACGGACAGACGGACGGACTTGGCTAGATCGAATTTTATGACGATCAAGAATATATATACTTTATATGGTCTCAGGTCGATATTTCAAGGTGTTACAAACGGAATGACAAAGTTAGTATACCCCCATCGTGGAGGTGGAGGGTATAAAAACGGGAAGAATTTTTGTATGTTTCCTAATCATAGGCTAATATGACCAGGTCCGATATTGTATTGGGGCTATATCTAAATATGAACCAATCTTACCCACTTTCACCATAGGTGTTTTTGTTGGATTATAAGATGTTGTGCCAAATTTAAAGTAAATCGGGTACACTATGTGATTTCTAGAGCGGCAAAATTCAAATCGGGAGCGACATTTGTAAGGGAGCAATATATAAATTTGAACCGATCTTAAACACTTTCTGTATAAGTGTTTCTAGTTGGATTATGAGATGTTGTGCCAAATTTAAAGAAAATCGGGTACAATATGTGGTTCTAGAGCGGAAAATGTCAAATCGGGAGCGTCGTTTGTTTGGGGGCTATATCTAAATCAGAACCGATCTTACCCAATTTCAGCATAGGTGTTTCTAGTTGTAGGATGTTGTGCCAAATTTAAAGTAAATCAAGATAAAACCCAATTTTGAATATTGTCAATTCTATGACACCTAGAGTGCTGAAATTTTGTGCCAGTGCATCTAGCATCAATATGCGTGGTTGTGCCAAATATGGGCGGTATTGGAAAAGTGGGCGTGGTACCTCCCATACGAAGTTAAAATATTGTCAGTTCCATGACACCTAGAGCGCTGAAATTTTGTGCCAGGACATCTAGCATCAATGTACGTAGTTGTACCAAAAATGGGCGGTATTGGAGAAGTGGGCGTGGTATCTCCCATACGAAGTTAAAATCCAATTTTGAATATTGTCAGTTCCATGACACCTAGAGTGCTGAATTTTTTTTTTGAATTTTGCAAAATTACACGTCTTCTTTGGATATTTTAACACAATAGTAAAGAAAGGTTACAAAAAATAAATATTCATTCGTCAAAAGCCGACTTAAGTCAAGAAAATGGAAATTATATAAAGTTTTTAGTTTTGTGTTGTCTGATTAGTGAACAATTTGATTGACTTTTTATATGTTTTGAATGTAGTACGTAGGAAGTTTATCGTTTTGGTTATGGAAAGGAGGAGAATCACTCTCAAACTAAATTAAATTTGATTTTCGACAATTCTTCCTTTTTTCGTCGTAAACTAAAGTTATGTTTGAATATTCTCCATGGAACATATCCATTGATTATAAGTGGTACATATATTACCGATCGCAAGAAAAACACCATGAAACCTGATTTTAATTTCCGTCTGTTTTTCTGCCTGGCTAAGCGGGCGGGGGTTCAGCTAGTAAACCATAAATATTGAAAAATCAGTAAGATATGGTATGGTCGTGGTCGAGCTTTAATCGGGCTTCCCTGAGTAGTAATGTGGTGAACAACTTGATGATTATTTGCAAAGCTATTATTGTTCTGGAAAAGTAACTCACGATATCGCTTCAATAAATCATGGAACCGAGATTCACCTGAATTCATCTTAATCTGAGTCTGTTCTCATCATCACTAACGGTAGGCTTTTTAAGAAATGTATTTCCATCAACTAAATATTTCTGTCGGAAATCGGATAAGAGATGAAAAAATTTCAAAAAGTCGGCGCCTATTATTGGCCTTGGAACGTGAGCCAAAACAAATACCCATTTCAAGGCTCTTCTTAAACCAAGATAGAGTTCAATTAATCTTTCACCATAAGTATAAATAGGAGAATTGTTAGCACCGAAAAATCGAAATATCGGCTACTGAATCAATTAAATAAGATATTTGTGAGCGTTCAGTATTAAATAGTCGACTATTGCAATTACCATTGCTGTGTGACGCCGAATTTGCACATGATGGAACAATTAGTTTTTTGGAGGCAAAAAATTGCATGGTTTGATGCACTTAGATGCTTTTTCGGCAAATCGCCAATGGCACCAGTACATACCTGAATCTTTCCGGTTTCTTGATTTAGAACGGAAGTCTGTTGGTCGATCCTCAACGGACGGATTTCGTGAGCGTTGACGGGAATGACGTTCTAATGCATCAATGCGAGAAATAATTGGATCCAATTTTTGACATGCATCACCTGAATCTTGATTAGAATTGATTGTTGAATGAACTTAGATAATGTAGAATATTGTTCACAAATTTTATCTGCTATGTTAGCTATGTTATCCAAATCTGTCGTATCAGCCACGACAAGAATACATTTTACTATTTCGGGAAGACGTTCCATGAATAGTGTACGCATCACATCATTGCTTACCCTATTGTCAGCTAATGATTTCATTCGGTGTAGCTTTTGATCGCCAAGTTCTAAGCCATTTAGCAATTTATTTAGCTGTCCTTCATCTGATTCTGCAAAATGTTTGATGATTCTTGCCTTCATCGTTAAATATTTACCAGTCGAGGGTGGATTAACTTAATATCCTTCACAACAAACAGAATTGAAGGATCGAGATGGCTCAAAAGATATTCGCACTTCGTTGAATCTTTAGTTATTGGAGGAACCAAATTTCAGGTTCTTCACGCCAAAATGGAGGCAATTTTGTAATTCTTGCAGCGAAAATTTCTGATGAAATATTTCGATTTCCAGAATGTCCATGCTGCATATCACCACCTGACGGCATTTCTCTAGGTTGAGTTGTCGGGGTCACCAAATTGTAGTGAAACTCAATTTTCTATTCAATTACAATTCAATTCTGTAAAAAAGTGAAATCGGGAAGGATTTTTGTATCCTATAAATGTATGTGTTTGACAAAAAAATTAAATCGGACATCTGTATGGGGGTATATTGAAATACGGTGTGACCGGCATTCACCATGTATGTTTATAGGCGAATGTAAGGTTTGTCCAAAATCGGTTAAACATTTTGGGAGCAACATTTGTGTATATATATGTACTAGCTGAACCCGCGCCCGCTTCGCCAGGTAGAAAAACAGACGGAAATTAAAATCAGGTTTCATATTGTTTTTTCTTGTGATCGGTAATATAGGTACCACTTATAATCAAGGTACTTCCTTGAGATACTAAAGAAATGGTTATGTTCCATGGAGAATATTGAAGAACAGAACTTTAGTTTACGGCGATTTTAGGTTGAGTGTGATTCTCCTCCTTTCCATTAGCAAAAAAGACTTAAAACGTAAGAAGAACTTACTTAATCGAATAGCTGGAATTCGAATGTACTACAACTAAACTAACTAAACACATTGAAAGTCAATCAAATTGTTCACTAATCAAACAACACAAAAACTAAAAAATTAATATAATTTCCGTTTTCTTAACTTATGCCGGCTTTTGACAAATGAATATTTCTTTGTTTTAACTTTTCTTTACAATTGTGCTAAGAAAATCCAAAGAAAAAGTGTAATTTTACCAAAATCAAATCTAAAAATTCCCCATCTTTCAAATCCCGCTCATTTGAATATTGTCTAAGCAGGTTACAAATAATTTAACTCACACAACAATATAGGAATCTCGGTGTCGAATATACTCTAAAACAGGTTTTAATTTCGTATAGGAAGGATCACGGCCACTTTCCGTCCATCTCGCTGTCGAACATACTCTAAAATGGTTTTAACACACCTATTTACACTGGATCTACTCACAAAAATGTTCAGCACTCTAGGTGTTATAGAACTGACAATATTCGATAATAGGTTTTAACTTCGTATGGGAAGTGCCACGCCACTTTTCCAATACCGCCCATTTTTGGCACAACTATGCACATTGATGATATATACACTTACACAAAATTTCGGTATTGCATCTGTCATAGAATTGAATATATACGAAAATGGGTTATAACTTCGTATGGGAGGTGCCACGACCACTTTTCCAATACCGCTCAACTACGCAAATTGCTGCTATATGCACTTACACAAAATTTCAGCACCTAGGTGTCATAGAACTGACAATATTCAATAACAGGTGTTAACTTCGTATGAGAGGTGCCACGCCCACTTTTCCAATACCGCCCACGCCAACATCTTATAATCCAACTAGAAACACCTATGCAGAAATTGGGTAAGATCGGTTCAGATTTAGATATAGCCCCCATACAAATGTCGCTCACGATTTGACATTTTCCGCTCTAGAAACCACATATTGTACTCGATTATCTTTAAATTTGGCACAACATCTTATAATCCAACTAGAAACACCTATGCAGAAAGTGGGTAAGATCGGTTCAGATTTATATATTGCCCCCATACAAATGTCGCTCTCGATTTGACTTTTGTCGCTTTAGAAACCACATATTGTACTCGATTTTCTTTAAATTTGGCACATCAGCCCATAATCCAAGTAAAAAACCTATGGTGAAAGTGGGTAAGATCTGTTCAGATTAAATTATAGCCCAAATACAAATTTTGCTCCCAAATGTTCAAACTATTTTGGCCAAACTATACATAATATATTTCACCTATTTCGTTGCAGATTTCAATATACCCTTATACAAATGTCCGTTCCGATTTAACATTTTTTGTCAAACTCATAAATTTATAGAATACAAAAATCCTTCCCGTTTTCACTTTTTCACAGAATTAAATTGTATTCGGATAGAAAGTGGAGTGTATCATAGAGTCGGCCCCGCCCGACTTTAGCCTTTCCTTACTTGTTATATATATAGATTACAATAAATGCAAGTAATCTTGATCGGCTCCTTTTTATACCCTCCACCTCCAGGATGGGGGTATATTCACTTTGTCATTCCGTTTGTAACACCTTGAAATATTTATCGGAGACCCCATAAAGTATATATATTCTGGGTCGTGGTAAAATTCTAAGACGATATAGCCATGTCCGTCTGTCCGTCTGTCTGTTGAAAGCACGATAGCGGCCGAACGAAAAGAGCTAGAAGGTTCAAATTTTTCCTAAATGTGTCTTATGGTTGTAGATCGCTTGGGATTGAAAGTGGACGAAATCGGTCCAGAGGGAAAAATTTTTCCCTCACAAGTACTGAAAATACCCCTAATATTTAGAGTATTTCAGCATGTTTTTTGAACATATTAGCTTGTATTTACTTGATATTTGCAATTCGCATTCCCTCGACATTCTTTAATCTACTGGTAATACTGTGGAATGCACTCCGTGGTGGAGGGTATATAAGATTCGGCCCGGCCGAACTTAACGCCTTCTTACTTGTTAAATTTAGAATTTTGTAATTGAATTTAAAAATTAATGTTAGTTTATGTTAATCCAATAAATGGAGAAATGGAGTGTGTAGCGATTGAAGAATTAAATTGTACTGATCTATATTTCAGAATTTAAATACAAACTTCACATAATAGAATAGAGCGGTTTACACAACTAATTATAACTTTAATATAAACAAATCTCATGCAACACATTTCTGGAGAAACAAATCCAGCAGGAATTATACACGCACTCATATTGACTCAACACATATGATTATTTCCTAAAATTAACCTTCAATTCTTTCAAATGACTTTTCATATTTTATTTAGACTGGCGACATAACGAAATATCAACTCGTTTCAAACACATAAGGGATGAAAAAC
This sequence comes from Polietes domitor, assembly GCA_947397865.1. Lineage (NCBI taxonomy): Eukaryota > Metazoa > Arthropoda > Insecta > Diptera > Muscidae > Polietes > Polietes domitor. Next base: position 124,818,418 of record OX377619.1, on the reverse strand, counting down.
GCGATTTACACAACTAATTATAACTTTAACAAATCTCATGCAACACATTTCTGGAGAAACAAATCCAGCAGGAATCATACGCACACACTCATATTGACTCAACAGAGTGGGTGTTATGAGTACTAGGATATTTTCGTTGTACCGATCATGAACAGAAACAAGTAAGAAGGCGTTAAGTTCGGCCGGGCCGAATCTTATATACCCTCCACCACGGAGTGCATTCCATAGTATTACCAGCAGATTAAAGGAAGTCGACTTTACATAGAAGCACAGTACCATATTACGAAAATTGTGATATTTTTATGCACATTACTATATTTGTTTACTATTTCAAACTATAATGTATACTTCTGCGCACTGTTTAAAATCGACTAATATATATAAATAAAATGCTGAAATTGTGAAAGTGAACATGCCTAAATATTAGGCGATAGTCAGTCGCCATTAGAAGGAAGCATTTCCAGATACAGAAAAAGTGATAAGAAAAGTATAAATTTTAAAGATATCCCCATTCGCCCCATTCTCCGCCCAAATGTACAAATTTGGAAAAAACCCTTTTCGAGTCTTCATAGTCAGAATGAATACACCGAATTTCATGATTTCAACTTCAGCGGTTTGGTAGGTTCCATTTTTATCCCTCTTTTTATTTATATCCCTTAAAAGTACGAATTTCGAAAAATCCCTCTATTTTACGTGTCTATGAAATTAGAGGGATGTACACACCGAATTTCATGATTCTAGCTGTTGTCGTATCATTGGTACCATATTTTATCAATTTTTGTCCCATTTCGCCCGCTAAAACATTTTTTTCTTTGTGGTTCTCCCAAGCTACAAGAGGAATGTCAAATGTATGGAAATCAGAAATTTAATTAATAAGCCAAGGTTACCAATTTTTGTATACTATATATATAATGGATATAATACTTCAATTCATAAAGTAAATATAAGGTAGCAATCATAAATACCCTAAATATTGGGGGATAGAGAGTGTATTTTTAGCTACAGTCGTTTGGTTGGTTGTATTTCCATCCTATTTTAATTTCAAAAATATTAATTTTGAAAATACCTTATCTCTCACGTACGCAGTATCAGACAACTTCATGATTCTACCATTTTTTGTCGTAAAAGTAAATAAAGTACGAATTTAAAAAAAATATTTTACGTGGCTATGCAGTCAGAGGAATGTATACACCGAATTCCATGATTCTATCAGCGGCCATTTTGTTGGTACCATTTTTATCCCCTTTTTCCAATTTTGCCCCCTCAAGAGTACGACTATCTAAAATCTCTTTATTTTACGTATCTACACAATTAGAGGGATGTACACACTGAATTTCATCATTCTAGCTGTATTCGTTTAGTTGGTACTATTTTTATCCCCTGTAGCCATTGTATCCCTCGAAAGTACAAATTTGGAAAAAAAGTTTTATTTTTCGTATCTACGCAGTCAGAGGAATGTATACTCCGAATTTCATGATTCTAGCTGCTGTCATTTGGTAGGTACTATTTTTATCCCCTTTTTCCATTTGAACCCCAAAAAGTACGAATTTTGGAAAGTTCTTTTATTTTACGTGTCTACGCAATCAGAGGAATGTATATATCGAATTTCATTATTCTAGGTGCAACCTTTAGGTTGGTACTATTTTTATCCCTCTATCCCCATTTAACCCCTTAAAAGTACGATTTTATAAAGAATAATTTTATATTATGTATCTACTCTATTAGAGGAATGTACACGCCAAATTTCGTGTTTTTATCTGTTGTCGTTTGATAGGTACTATTTTTATCCCTTTTCGTCCCATTTCGCACCCTACAAATAAAAATCACTCTCTGGTGCCCTTTTATGCTATAAAGGGAATGCGAATTGCAAATATCAAGTAAATACAAGCAATTATGTTCAAAAAACATGCTGAAATACTCTAAATATTAGGGGTATTTTCAGTCCTTGTGAGGGAAAAATTTTTCCCTCTGGGCCGATTTCGCCCACTTTCAATCCCAACCGATCTGCAACCATAAGACACATTTAGGAAAAATTTGAACCTCCTAGCTCATTTCGTTCGGCCGCTATCGTGCTTTCAACAGACAGACAGACAGACAGACGGACAGACGGACATGGCTATATCGTCTTAGAATTTTACCACGACCCAGAATATATATACTTTATGGGGTCTCCGATGAATATTTTAAGGTGTTACAAACGGAATGACAAAGTGAATATACCCCCATCCTGGAGGTGGAGGGTATAAAAATGTAGTAACTGTGGTGAAAATCACACGGCAAATTATAGAGGCTGCCCTGTGTACATCCACATGAGAAAAGCCACCAACGCAACTAGACCAAAGCCTGTGTACTTACAGTACCAGCCTGCACCCTACCCGAACCTGAAGACCATAGCCCCTATGGTAAATGCTAGCTCTAGCAACAAGACTCTGTCCCGAGTCCAATCTAACACAAATCCTTCTAATTTAACATACGCCCGTACGCTAAAAGAAGGTACTTCCGTAAGTCAAAATTTTCCCTCGGAAAATTCAAAGTCTGTGTACTCACAGTACCAGCCAGTACCCAATCTAAACCTGAAGACCAGATCCCCTATGGTAAATGCTAGCTCTTGCAACAATCTCTCGTACGCTCGTACGCCGCAAGAAGATGCTCCCTTAACTTCAAATCCCTCCCTGGAAAACTCAATTGAGAAAATGATAGAAACCATGAATAACTTTATGTTGAGTATGCAAAATATGATGCAAGAAATGATGAGAAATCAGAGCATGCTAATGCAAATTGTACTGAATCAAAAATAAATCCATTGCGAATTTGTTTTTGGAACGCAAACGGCCTAAGCCAGCACAAACATGAAGTAGATAATTTTCTTCGACACCAAAAAATCGACATACTTCTTGTCTCAGAGACACATTTTACTATAAGGAACTGTTTTAGAATAAACGGATATTGTACTTACGACACAAAACACCAGAGCGGTAGAGCCTGTGGTGGCACAGCTGTTATTGTGCACAATAGGGTAAGGCATTGTCCAATACAGGAATATAGAACAGAGCACATACAGGCTACGTCAATCAACCAATTTATTGGCCTCCGAGATCTATATATATAAAAGAAAGTGTCCGAAGCGATGTAATCCCATAACTCGAGATTGGCCAAACCGATTTTGATGATTTGTACTTTGTTGGAAAGGTATTTTCTCAGCACGGGTTTTAAAAAAATGGAAATTTGGGTTTTCATTTTGTGGGCGGAGTGGGCGTGGCAATAGTGTTTTTGGGAGCTAGAAGGCTGAAAATTGGTACATATATACTACTGACCACGAAAATGATATATATGATGCCAAAATTTGGATTTTCATTTTGTGGGCGGTGTGGGCGTGGCAATAGTGTTTTTGAGAGCTAGAAGCCTGAAAATTGGAACGTATATATTACTGAACACGAGAATGATAAATATGATGCCGAAATTTGGATTTTCATTTTGTGGGCGGAGTGGGCGTGGCAATAGTGTTTTTGGGAGCTAGAAGGCTGAAAATTGGTACATATATACTACTGACACGAGAATGATAAATATGATGTAGAAATTTGGATTTTCATTTTGTGGGCGGAGTGGGCGTGGCAATAGTGTTTTGGGAGCTAGAAGGCTGAAAATTGGTACATATATACTACTGACCACGAAAATGATAAATATGATGCCGAAATTTGGATTTTCATTTTGTGGGCGGAGTGGGGGTGGCAATAGTGTTTTTGGGAGCTAGAAGGCTGAAAATTGGTACATTTATACTACTGACCACGAAAATGATAAATATGATGCCGAAATTTGGATTTTCATTTTGTGGGCGGAGTGGGCGTGGCAATAGTGTTTTTGGCAGCTAGAAGACTGAAAATTGGAACGTATATATTACTGAACACGAGAATGATAAATATGATGCCGAAATTTGGATTTTCGTTTTGTGGGCGGAGTGTGCGTGGCAATAGTGTTTTTGAGCTAGAAGACTGAAAATTGGAACGTATATATTACTGAACACGAGAATGATAAATATGATGCCGAAATTTGGATTTTCATTTTGTAGGCGGAGTGGGCGTGGCAATAGTGTTTTTGGGAGCTAGAAGGCTGAATATTGGTACATATATTACTGACCACGAGAAACATCAATTTGATGCCAATATTTGGAATTTCGTTTTGTGGGCAAAGTTGGCAAATAAATAAATAAATAATAATAATAAATAATAAATAGTGTTTTTTAGGTAGAATGCTGAAAATTGTAACGTATATATTACTGATCATTACAAAGATGAATTTGATGGCGTATTTTGGATTTTCATTTTGTGGGTGGAGTGGGCGTGGCAAAAGTGTTATTGAGAGCTAGAAGGCTGAAAATTGGAACGTAATTTAACCATTTGTTTTTTTTTGCCTGGCGAAGCGGGCGGGGTTCAGCTAGTATAATATAAACAGTGCTCAATTCGTAGACTTCTTCTCTACACTAGGGTCGAAATTTATAGCAGCTGGTGACTATAACGCCAAACATACCTATTGGGGTTCACGAATTACCCTTCCAAGAGGTAGGCAATTATTAAGTGCGATGTCACGCGCTAAACTAGACGTTATTTCTAGCGGCCAGCCGACACACTGGCCCTCAGACTTAAGCAAAATACCTGATTTAATCGACTTCGCTATAGTCAAGAATATAAGACGTGATCAATGTTCCATATATACTTCATTCGATCTTTCTTCGGATCACTCCCCTTCAATTATGACATTGTTCAATATCAAGTCAGAAAATGAGAACGAAGTCCATAACTTTCCTAACAGACGCACGAACTGGATGAAATACAAAAAGTATGTTAGTACACATATTCCTCAGGACATTTGTTTAAAATCTGAGGATGAAATAGAACATGCCGTTAACCTCTTTACTGATATTGTGAACAATGCAGCTAAGGTGGCAACACCGAAAGACATTAATGGAGGTGGCAACCCTGCAAACTGCCCAAGGGATATTGAAGCCCTTATTAGAGAGAAAAGAAAGCTTAGAAGGGAATGGCAGAGATATCGCTCCCCAACTCTGAAGTGTCGACTCAAGCATTGCCAGAAAAGATTAACGTCTGACCTTAAGGCAAAGGAGGAATCTGCCCTCAAAATCTACCTGCAGAATTTAGATCCAACAGAGAGAAGTGATTTTAGCCTCTGGAAGGCCACAAAAGATATGCGAAGCTTTATTGCGCATGAATCCCCGCTACGCCTTCAGAATGGCAGTTGGGCAAAAAGCACTGAAGAGAAGGTCAATGCATTTGCCAACCACTTGGAAGAGGTATTTACACCAAATAGTGGACCATCTTCTGTCAATCCGCCCGAGATAGACGAAATGGTCCCTCACCCACTGCGTCTCAGGTTTAAAATCATAGAAGAATCTATTAAAGACCTCGAGACTAATAAATCCCCTGGTAAGGATGGAATTACAGCGAGAATGATTAAAGAGCATCCTCATTCAGCAATGAAAACTATTCTATTTATCTTTAATAGTATTTTGCGTACGGGCTACTTTCCAACATCTTGGAAGAGGTCTGAGATAGTAATGATTCCAAAACCCGGAAAGGACTTAACTCAGGTTAAGTCATACCGTCCGATAAGTCTACTGTCGATATTGTCAAAAATGTTTGAGAAAATTCTATTGATGAAGACTACACCATACATAGAAAATAGCGGAATTATACCCGATCACCAATTCGGGTTTCGTAAAAGCCACAGTACCATACAGCAAGTACACCGTATTGTTACTGTTATTAGAAGGGCGTTTGAGAACAAGCAGTATTGTTCCGCCCTCTTCATAGACATTTCCCAGGCGTTTGACAAAGTTTGGCATGATGGACTTGTGCATAAAATAACTCGTTTGCTGCCAAATAACACACACAAATTGCTCAAAAACTATTTAACAGATATATCGTTTGAAGTCTGAGGAGAAGAAATACCCTAGATCTAGTTTAGAATTTTGAATTGTCACAATGCTAATGTAATATTTTGATAAAACTTTTATTACATACTTTTGCAAACTCTTGCTGGTTATATACTGTAAATAACCTTTAGAATAAGAATTCTAGGTTAAGATTTGAATACTTATTGTTATTTTCACAAGTTATGAAATTTACAATAAATAACAAAAAAACGAAAAAAAAATCTTACCCACTTTCAGCAGAGGTGTTTTTAGTTGGATTATAAGATGTTGTGCCAATTTTAAAGAAAATCGGGAACAATATGTGGTTTCTAAAGCGGAAAAAGTGAAATCGGGAGCGACATTTGTATGGGACTATATCTAAAACTGAACCGATCTGACCCACTTTCAGCAGAGGTGTTTCTAGTTCGATTATAAAATGTTCTGCCAATTTTAAAGAAAATCTATCTGACCCACTTTCAGCAGAGGTGTTTCTAGTTCGATTATAAGATGTTGTGCCAATTTTAAAGAAAATCGGGAACAATATGCTGTTTCTAGAGCGGAAAAAATCAAAACTAACTTATAATACCTAGTCCACGAAGTGGTGTAGGGCAGGGCCGTGCGCAGGATTTTCCCCCGGGGGGGGGGGGGTGGGTTTTCATCTACACTCATAAAAAAGTGAACCCTATAATGAGTTAAAATGAACAATAAAATTTAGAAAAATTGAACTTCGTATAGCGCTAAACCAAGTACATATTTACTAAATCCAAGTAAAATTTTGCTGAAATTTTCCTAAATCTAAGTAAATTTTTCCTAAAACCGAGTAAATTTTTAATAAATTTAAGTAAAATTGTTCTAAAACTAAGTAAATTTTTACTAAATCTTAATAAAATTTTGCTGAAAATTTCCTAAAACTAAGCAAATTTTTACTCAAATCAAGTAAATATTTACTCTAACTGAGGACAAGGAAAAAAGTGAAATTAAAATAAGTTCAATTTAACTAAAAAAATCAAACAAATAGTTTTGCTTCAGAGTGTGCAAAACTGATACAAAAAAGACACATGAAATATTTCTCAAAAGTTTCATGATACCTCTGCCATAAAGAGTTGAGCTATTACTCCATGATTGTTGCGAAGACAAAATAGGCGCCTTCGCAGTGGTTGTTTAGAATAATTCATAAAGTATTTAAGAAATAAAACTCTGCAAACGAACGAGAATTGCTTCTTAGATTATTATTCAAGATTTTTAAACAATTTGAAATGCTTTTTATAAGTCCATTAATACTTAAATGAATAAAGAACTCGTTATAAATTTCAGTAAACATTATAACTTCATTTTAGGAAAACCACATTTTTAAGTTAAAATTTCCTAAATGGAATTTTTTCCATACAAAAAAAATTTCAGGTTTTTATTTCTCACTTAAAACCTTGGAAATTTTCTTCCACATAAGTATGAATTTACTCAATTGTAAGAATTTTTTATTAGATCCAAAGAAATGTTTTTAAGTAAATCTACTACCCTATTTCTAGTAAATGAACTATTTACTATGGCTTTGAAAGAATGAAACGTTACTCAAACTTAGTTAATTTTCCAAATTTTTACTGAACTTGAGTAAAATTGATGAACTAAATTGTAGTATGAATTTTACTCAGATTTAGGAATACTATTTTTCTGAATGCAGTTTTACAAAAAATAAAGCAGTTGAAAATTTATTTTGGTATTCTCAATATAATAAAAAGTTACGCCGGTTTTTCTAAAGATACTTATCCCTATCCCTATCCCTATTAATATTATAAAACCTTAGTGTAAGTCTGTCTGTCTGTCTGTCTGTCTGTTTGTTTGTTCCGCAATCACGTGTAATCGGCTGAACCGATGTTGTTGAAATTTTCAGTACAGATAGATGCAGGTCTGGAAGGAACTATAGGCTATAGAATTTTTAAAAATTTGCTCTGTGGGCGGAGGGGCGTGGCAATAGTGTTTTTGGGAGCTAGAAGGCTGAAAATTGGTACATATATACTACTACCCACGAGAATGATAAATATGATGTTGAAATTTGGATTTTCATTTTGTGGGCGGAGTGGGCGTGGCAAAAGTGTTTTTTGAGCTAGAAGGCTGAAAATTGGAGCGTATATATTACTGAACACGATAATGATAAATATGATGGCGAAATTTGGATTTTCGTTTTGTGGGCGGAGTGGGCGTGGCAATAGTGTTTTTGGAGCTAGAAGGCTGAAAATTGGTACATATATACTACCGACCACGAAAATGATAAATATGATGCCGAAATTTGGATTTTCATTTTGTGGACGGAGTGGGCGTGGCAAAAGTGTTTTTGAGAGCTAGATGGCTGAAAATTGGCACATATATATTACTGTTCACGAGAATGATAAATTTGATACCGAAATTTGGATTTTCGTTTTGTGGGCGGAGTGGGCGTGGCAATAGTGTTATTTGAGCTGGAAGGCTGAAAAATGGAATGTATGTATTACTGACCAGGAGAAAGATCAAGTTGATGGCGAAATTTGGATTTTCGTTTTGTGGGCGGAGTGGGCGTGGCAAAAGTGTTTTTGAGAGGTAGTAGGCTGAAAATTGGTACATATATATTACTGGCCACGATAAAGATCAATTTGATGCCGAAATTTGGATTTTCTTTTTGTGGACATTGGGGCTAAAGTGTTTTTGAGAGCTAGAAGGCTGAAAATTGGTACATATATACTACTGACCACGAGAATGATAAATATGATGCCGAAATTTGGATTTTCGTTTTGTGGGCGGAGTGGGCGTGGTAATAGCGTTCTTTGAGCTAGAAGGCTGAAAATTGGAATGTATATATTACAGACAACGATAAAGATCACTTTGATGCCCGAAATTTGGATTTTCGTTTCGTGGACATTGGGGCTAAAGAGTTTTTGAGATCTAGAAGGCTGAAAATTGGTACATATATATTACTGACTGATAAAAATGATGCCGAAATTTGAATTTTCATTTTGTGGGCGGAGTGGGAGTAGCAATAGTGTTTTTGAACTAGAAGGCTGAAAATTGGAACGTATATATTACTGACCACGAGAAAGATCAATTTGATGCCGAAATTTAGATTTTCGTTTTGTGGGCAGTGGAGCGTGGCAAAAGTGTTTTTGAGAGCTAGAAGGCTGAAAATTGGTACATATATTACTGACCACGAGAAACATCAATTTGATGCCGATATTTGGAATTTCGTTTTGTGGGCAAAGTTGGCAAATAAATAAATAAATAATAATAATAATTAGTGTTTTTTAGGTAGAATGCTGAAAATTGTAACGTATATATTACTGATCATTACAAAGATGAATTTGATGGCGTATTTTGGATTTTCATTTTGTGGGTGGAGTGGGCGTAGCAAAAGTGTTATTGAGAGCTAGAAGGCTGAAAATTGGAACGTAATTTAACCATTTGTTTTTTTTTTTTTGCCTGGCGAAGCGGGCGGGGTTCAGCTAGTTAATATTATAAAACCTTAGTGTAAGTCTGTCTGTCTGTCTGTCTGTTTGTTTGTTCCGCAATCACGTGTAAACGGCTAAACCGATGTTGTTGAAATTTTCAGTACAGATAGATGTAGGTCTGGAAGGAACTATAGGCTATAGAATTTTTAAAAATTTGATCTGTGGGCGGAGGGGGCGTGGCAATAGTGTTTTTTAGAGCTAGAAGGCTGAAAATTGGTACATATATATTACTGACCACGAGAATGATATATATGATTCCGAAATTTGGATTTTCATTTTGTGGGCGGAGTAGGCGTGGCAAAAGTGTTTTTGAGAGCTAGAAGGCTGAAAATTGGTACATATATATTACTGACCAGGAGAAAGATCAAGTTGATGCAGAAATTTGGATTTTCATTTTGTGGGCGGAGTGGGCGTGGCAAAAGTGTTTTTGAGAGCTAGATGGCTGAAAATTGGTACATTTATATTACTGACCAGGAGAAAGATCAAGTTGATGCGGAAATTTGGATTTTCGTTTTGTGGGCGGAGTGGGCGTGGCAAAAGTGTTTTTGAGAGGTAGTAGGCTGAAAATTGGTGCATATATATTACTGACCACAATAAATATCAATTTGATGTCGAAATTTAGATTTTCGTTTCGTGGGCGGTGCGAGCATGGCAAAAGTGTTTTTGAGAGCTAGAAGACTGAAAATTGGAACGATATATTACTGACCACGAGAAAGATAAATATGATGCCGAAATTTGGATTTTCATTTTGTGGGCGGTGGGGGCATAGCAAAAGTGTTTTTTAGCTAGAAGGCTGAAAATCGGAACGTATATATTACTGGCCACGAGAATGATAAATATGATGCCGAAATTTTGATTTTCAATTTGTGGGCGGAGTAGGCGTGGCAAAAGTGTTTTTGAGAGCTAGAAGGCTGAAAATTGGTAGATATATATTACTGACCACGAGAATGATAAATATGATGCAGAAATTTGGATTTTCATTTAGTGGGCGTGGCAAAAGTGTTTTTGAGAGCTAGATGGCTGAAAATTGGTACATATATATAACTGATCACGAGAATGATAAATATGATATCGAAATTTGGATTTTTCGTTTTGTGGGCGGAGTGGGCGTGGCAATAGTGTTATTTGAGCTAGAAGGCTGAAAAATGGAATGTATATATTACTGACCACGATAAAGATCAATTTGATGCCGAAATTTGGATTTTCGTTCTGTGGGCGGAGTGGGCGTGGCAATAGTGTTTTTTGAGCTAGAAGGCTGGAAATTGGAACGTATATATTACTGAACACGATAATGATAAATATGATGCCGAAATTTGGATTTTCATTTTGCGGGCGGAGTGGGCGTGGCAATAGTGTTTTTGGGAGCTAGAAGGCTGAAAATTGGTACATATATACTACTGACTGTTTTTTTTTTTTTTTGCCTGGCGAAGCGGGCGGGGTTCAGCTAGTAGGCTATAGATTTTTAAAAATTTGCCCTGTGGGCGGAGGGGGCGTGGCAATAGTGTTTTCGGGAGCTAGAAGGCTGAAAATTTGTACATATATACTACTGACCACGAGAATGATAAATATGATGTCGAAATTTAGATTTTCATTTTGTGGGCGGAGTGGGCGTGGCAAAAGTGTTTTTTGAGCTAGAAGGCTGAAAATTGGAGCTTATATATTACTGAACACGAGAATGATAAATATGATGCCGAAATTTGGATTTTCATTTTGTGGGCGGAGTGGGCGTGGCAATAGTGTTTTTGGGAGCTAGAAGGCTGAAAATTGGTACATATATACTACTGACCACGAAAATGATAAATATAATGCCGAAATTTGGATTTTCATTTTGTGGGCGGAGTGGGCGTGGCAATAGTGTTTTTGGGAGCTAGAAGGCTGAAAATTGGTACATATATACTACTGACCACGAAAATGATAAATATTATGCCGAAAATTGGATTTTCATTTTGTGGGCGGAGTGGGCGTGGCAATAGCGTTCTTTGAGCTAGAAGGCTGAAAAATGGAATGTATATATTACTGATCACGAGAAAGATAAATTTTATGCCGAAATTTGGATTTTCGTTTTGTGGGCGGAGTGGGCGTGGCAAAAGCGTTTTTTTTAGCTAGAAGGCTGAAAATTGGTACATGTATATTACTGACCACGAGAATGATAAATATGATACCGAAATTTGGATTTTCGTTTCGTGGGCGTTGGGGCGTGGCAAAAGTGTTTTTGAGAGCTAGAAGGCTGAAAATTGGAACGTATATATTACTGATAACGAGAAAGATAAATATGATGCCGGATTTTGAATTTTCGTTTGGTGGGCAGTGATGCGTGGTAATAGGGTTTTTGAGAGTTAGTAGTCTGAAAATTGGTACATATAAATTACTGACCACGAGAAATTTCAATTTGATGCCGAAATTTGGATTTTCGTTTAGTGGGCGTGGCAAAAGTGTTTTTGAGAGGTAGTAGGCTGAAAATTGGTACATATATACTACTGACCACGAGAATGATAAATATGATACCGAAATTTGGATTTTCGTTTCGTGGGCGTTGGGGCGTGGCAAAAGAGTTTTTGAGAGCTAGAAGACTGAAAATTGGAACATGTATATTACTGACCACGAGAATGATAAATATGGTACCGAAATTTGGATTTTTCGTTTCGTGGGCGTTGGGGCGTGGCAAAAGCGTTTTTGAGAGCTAGAAAGCTGAAAATTGGAACGTATATATTACTGACCACGATAATATCAATATGAACCTGATTTTAATTTTACCATTTGTTTTTTTGGCTGGCGAAGCGGGCGGGGTTCAGCTAGTTAATATTATAAAACCTTAGTGTAAGTCTGTCTGTCTGTCTGTCTGTCTGTTCGTTTGTTCCGCAATCACGTGTAAACGGCTGAACCGATGTTGTTGAAATTTTCAGTACAGATAGATGTAGGTCTGGAAGGAACTATAGGCTATAGAATTTTTAAAAATTTGCTCTGTGGGCGGAGGGGGCGTGGCAATAGTGTTTTTGAGAGCTAGAAGACTGAAAATTTGTACATATATATTACTGACCACGAGAATGATAACTATGATGCCGAAATTTGGATTTTCATTTTGTGGGCGGAGTGGGCGTGGCAATAGTGTTTTTTTGAGCTAGAAGACTGAAAATTGGTACATATATATGACTGACCACGAGAATGATAAATATGATGCCGAAATTTGGATTTTCATTTTGTGGGCGGAGTGGGCGTGGCAAAAGTGTTTTTGAGAGCTAGAAGGCTGAGAATTGGTGCATATATATTACTGACCACGAGAATGATAAATATGATGCCGAAATTTGGATTTTCGTTTTCTGGGCGGAGTGGGCGGAGTGGGCGGAGTGGGCGTGGCAAAAGCGTTTTTTGAGCTAGAAGGCTGAAAATTTGTACATATATATTACTGACCACGAGAATGATAAATATAATGCCGAAATTTGGATTTTCATTTTGTGGGCGGAGTGGGCGTGGCAAAAGTGTTTTTGAGAGCTAGAAGGCTGAGAATTGGTACATATATATTACTCACCACGAGAATGATAAATATGATGCCGACATTTGAATTTTCGTTTTCTGGGCGGATTGGGCGTGGCAAAAGTGTTTTTTGAGCTAGAGGGTTGAGAATTGGTGCATATATATTACTGACCACGAGAAAGATCTATTTGATGCCGAAATTTAAATTTTCGTTTTGTGGGCGGAGTGGGCGTGGCAATAGTGTTTTTTGAGCAAGAAGGCTGAAAATTTGAACATATATATTACTGACCACGAGAATGAGAAATATGATGCCGACATTTGGATTTTCATTTTGTGAGCGGAGTGGGCGTGGCAAAAGTTTTTTTGAGAGCTAGAAGGCTGAAAATTGGTACATATATATTACTGACCACGAGAATGATAAATATGATACCGAAATTTGGATTTTCGTTTTGTGGGCTGAGTGGGCGTGGGAATAGTGTTCTTTGAGCTAGAAGGCTGAAAAATGGAATGTATATATTACTGACCACGATAAAGATCAATTTGATGCCGAAATTTGGATTTTCTTTTTGTGGGCGGATTGGGCGTGGCAATAGTGTTCTTGGAGCTAGAAGGCTGAAAAATGGAACGTATATATTACTGGCCATGAGAAAGATCAATTTGATGCCAAAATTTGGATTTTCGTTTTGTGGGCGGAGTGGGCGTGGCAAAATTTTTTTGAGAGGAAGGTGGGGGCGTGGTAAAAGTGTTTTTTGAGCTAGAAGGCTGAAAATTCGAACGTATATATTACTGACCACGATAAAAATCAATATGAAGCCTGATTTTAATTTTACCATTTCTTTTTTTGCCTGGCGAAGCGGGCGGGGTTCAGTTAGGCGCAACCATTTTAGGCGCAACTACGCACATTGATGCTAGATGCACTTACACAAAATTTGAGCACTATACGTGTCATAGAACTGACACTATTCGATAATATGTTTTAACTTCGTATGGGAGGTGGTACGCCCACTATTCCAATACCGCCCATTTTTGGCAGAACTACGCACATTGATGGTAGATACACTTACGCAAAATTTCAGCACTCTAGGTGTCATAGAACTGACAATATTCAATAATAGGTTTTAACTTCGTATGGGAGGTGCCACGCCCACTTTTCCAATACCGCCCATTTCTGGCACAACTATGCGAATTGATGCTAGATGCACTTACACAAAATTTCAGCACTCTAGGTGTCATAGAACTGACAATATTCAATAATAGGTTTTAACTTCGTATGGGAGGTGCCACGCCCACTTTTCCAATACCGCCCCTTTTTGGCACAACTATGCGAATTGATGCTAGATGCACTTACACAAAATTTCAGCACTCTAGGTGTCATAGAACTGACAATATTCAATAATAGGTTTTAACTTCGTATGGTAGATGCCACGCCCACTTTTCCAATACCGCCCATTTTTGGCACAACTATGCGAATTGATGCTAGATGCACTTACACAAAATTTCAGCACTCTAGGTGTCATAGAACTGACAATATTCAATAATAGGTTTTAACTTCGTATGGGAGGTTCCACGCCCACTTTTCCAATACCGCCCATTTTTGGCACAACTATGCACATTGATGCTAGATGCACTTACACAAAATTACAGCACTCTAGGTGTCATAGAACTGACAATATTCGATAATAGGTTTTAACTTCGTATGGGAGGTGCCACGCCCACTTTTCCAATACCGCCCCTTTTTGGCACAACTATGCACATTGATGGTATATGCACTTACACAAAATTTCAGCACTCTAGGTGTCATAGAACTGACAATATTCAATAATAGGTTTTAACTTCGTATGGGAGGTTCCACGCCCACTTTTCCAATACCGCCCATTTTTGGCACAACTATGCACATTGATGCTAGATGCACTTACACAAAATTTCAGCACTCTAGGTGTCATAGAACTGTGCGGCTGTTGTGGATGCTGCTGCAATGTTTTTGTTGTTCCCGCTGATGTTATTGCTGTTAGGTAGTTGGGTTGTTTGGTTGTTTAGGTCGGCGCGGAGCGGTTATTGTTGTTGGTTGTTTTTCAATTTTTTTTCATTAGTTCTATTTTGTTGTTTTTAATTTCTGTATTTTGTTTGAATTTTTTCTTTTTTATTTTAACACAAAACTGAACGGCACACAACACGGACGACAGAGAAACACAAGTGCATCGGACGACGGACTGACTGACTTAACTTCGTATGGGAGTTACCACGCCCACTTCTCCAAT
This sequence comes from Polietes domitor, assembly GCA_947397865.1. Lineage (NCBI taxonomy): Eukaryota > Metazoa > Arthropoda > Insecta > Diptera > Muscidae > Polietes > Polietes domitor. The sequence goes on along the minus strand of OX377619.1, from coordinate 124,803,290 downwards.
ACCGCCCATTTTTTGCACAACTACGCATATTGATGCTAGATGCCCTGGCACAAAATTTCAGTGCTCTAGGTGTCATGGAATGGACAATATTCAAAATTGGGTTTTAAGTTCGTATGGGAGGTACCACGCCCACTTTTCCAATACCGCCCATTTTTGGCACAACTACTCATATTGATGCTATTTGCACTGGCACAAAATTTCAGCACTCTAGGCACCATCTTATATTTAAACTAGGAACATCTATGGTGAAAATTGGTCAAATCGGTTCAGATTTAGATATAGCCCCCATTCAAATGTCGCTCCCGATTTGACTTTTTCCGCTCTAGAAACCACAAACTGAACCGATTACCTCAAATTAAATAGCGTTCGTCCTTGATCCACAAAACTTACTTCTGCCAATTTTTGATAAGATCGGACTATAATTGCGACCTGTAATTTGATTACTACAATAGATGGACTGACGGACAGACAGACGGACTAAGCCGATCTATATAGTAAACGATGGGTCTAACTCGTTTCCTTTTGGGTGTTACAAACAAATGCACAAAGACATAATACTCTCGTGAAATGTATAATAAAAGAAATAATAAATATAAATTTTGCTCACGATCACGCGTGATTCACGTGAGTCACGCCCATCTCTACTCTAGATACCATATATTACAAGAGATTTTCTTCAAAAGTGGCAAAAAATCTTATATTTCATCTAGAAACACCTGTGGTAAAAATGTGTTAGATCGGTTCAGATTTATATATATCTCACATATAAATTTCGCTCCCGATTTGACTTTTTCCGCCCCAGAAACCATGAATTTTCACCGACTTTCACATTTTTTCATGTTTGGATATAGCCCCGATACAAATATTCTTTTCGATTTGGCAAATCGGACCTGGTCATATTAGCCTATGATTAGGAAACATACAAAAATTCTTCCCGTTTTTATACCCTCCACGATGGGGGTATACTAACTTTGTCATTCCGTTTGTAACACCTTGAAATATCGACCTGAGACCATATAAAGTATATATATTCTTGATCGTCATAAAATTCGATCGTCATTCAAGTCCGTCCGTCTATTCGTGTTTCTGTTGAAAGCACGCTAGCATCTAAACGAAAGGAGCTAGGACGTCCAAATTTAACATAAATGTGTCTTATAGTCGTAGATCGGTTGGGATTGAAACTAGGCGAAATCGGCCCAAAGGGAAAAATTTTTCCCTCACAAGGACTAAAAATACCCATAATAATCCCTTATATTTTACAGTATTTAGGCATGTTTTTTCAATATTTTTCAGAATTAAATTATTGATTGCATTAACATCGTTGTTTTTTTGCAGCCGATATAGCTCGAACGTAAAACCGAAAACATGTTTTGAGCATTTTCGCCATGCCTGAACTTTTGCCAATATTACAGGTTGGAGAATCAACAAATTGCGTATACAATGGTAATTTCAACGCTGAATGTGCCGTTCGTCCTACATCCGATAATGTAGCAGCAATACCGGGGGAAGCAATAGCTAAAGCTATCCCATTTTGAGATGGATGTGCGCTAATACCAAACTGATAAGAAAGGTTTTAACTGTGCCTCCTGGTGCATCGAGAAAAAAGGCCGCCGCTGTCATTTGTTACTGCAATTATAATTTTGTCAAAGGCCACTTGTTGCTTTGCAATTAATAGAGGTTTTTTGTTGCGACAAACAAACGCAAGTCTTCAACACTGAATTGCCGTTCTCTTAGCAAATCTCGATCAGTAATGTCAATGGTAGAACGTTCAGGCACCACCATTCCAAGTTGTTTAAGAGATTTGTTGCTGATGGCTAGGCATACGAAGCAGCGAATAATGTCATTTTACCAGAAGTGCGCTGTGAAGGTGTTCCGGTGCCTCAACCGCCTACACATACATTTTCGGCCAATATGACATACGCCAGTACAGAAATAACAGCGTCGGTTGAAAACATATAAGTTACTTGCTTATTGATGGTTTAAACATATGTCCTAATTTTATAGACCAAGCTTATTTTGAAGATCTTGTAAGAGATTTAGGACAAACAAAAGAGAAAGCTGAAATATTATGTTCCAGATTGAAAACCAGGAATTTGATAAAAGCCGATGTAAAAGTTACATTTCCAAGAAAAAGACACGTCGATCTGGAAATTTTTAAAAAATCAGAAGAACTTGTATACTGTTGCAGTATTGAAGAGATTCTAAAATATCTAAAGCTTCCACTCGACTCTTCCACTTGGCGACTATTTATAGATAGTTCAAAACACAGCTTAAAAGCAGTTTTACTGCACAATGGAAATCAGTATCCATCAATACCGGTTGCGTATTTTTTACAAAAAGGAGGAAACATACGCAAATATTCCAAATCTCTTAAATAAAATTGAATACTATAAATATAAATGGGAAGTATGCGCAGACTTCAAAATGATTGCAATATTGACTGGAATGCAAACAGGATACACAAAATATATGTGCTTTTTTTTGTAAATGGGATTCACGTGCTACCAGCAGCCATTATCATATTAAATATTTCGAAGAACGTAAAGAAAATATTATTGGTGACTTAAATGTAATCCATGAATCCCTTGTCCCAAAAGATAAGGTCATACTTCCACCGCTGCATATTAAGTTGGGCGTGGTGAAAAATTTTATTAAAAGCTTAAATACACAAGGAAATGCTTTCAAACGCATTCAAACAATTTTCCCCAGATTATCTGCAGCAAAATTAAAAGAAGGTAAAATACGGTTTTAAGAAATAATTTATTTCATTTAATGTAAATTACCTTTTCTAGGAATGCTCGTTGGACCCGATATAAAAAAATTATTACAAGATGAAGAATTTTATGGTCATCTGTCAGATATGCAAAAGACAGCATTTGACTTTATGCAGCTGGTTATATCAGAATTCCTTGGAAACTCAAAAGCACAAAACTATGCAGAAAATATTGAAAGCATGCTAATCGATTTTAAAAATATTGGCGTTAAGATGTCACTAAAGCTGCATTTTCTGCACTCTCATCTCAATTTTTTTTTTAAGAAAACCTTGGAGCGGTTTCAGATGAACACGGTGAAAGGTTTCATCAGGATAAAAAGGTATTGGAAGAGAGATTCAAAGGGAAATCCTAAAGTGTAATGCCTGCTGAATACGTATGGGGCTTGTACAGAAACCTTGACCCATCGGAACATTCACGTCAAGCTAAATACATGAAAACATATTAATGTTAATCTTTAATCCATTGTCATACTACTGCTATTGCTACATGAAAACATATTAAGTTTAATCTTTAATCCCTTTTACTCGAAAATTTTAAGCAAAAAAATAAATATGTACATACTATAATAAACCACTATTAAAACAAAATTATAATTTGTTATAGAAGTTGGCGTGTAATTTTGCCAATTAATCGAAAAGAGCTTTATTTACAACAATGGTGTCTTTGGTGACCCCCACTGAAATTTTCCGGCAAACATTTTCGTAGAATATTTTAATCCTTAAATGTCCTTTTTTAAAGGATATTTTTTGAATTTCTCGAAAAAAGGGTCAAATTGACCCATAAAGAGACCAGTTAGAGGGTTAAGATCTTCCACAAAAATAATCCTCATACAATTCCACAATACAACTCTGACCATAAGAATTCTCTCAGACATTAACTTACAGCATTTTTTTCATATAGTATAATGCTCCCTTCGACCAAAAAAATGAAAACTTTGACCCACTGTAAAAAAACTCAGACGTGCTGGACCATAAGTTTGTTCTACAAAAATAATCTACTCAACATAGCCTTTCAGAATTATAGGGTCGCTATTCTTTTCCAAAAATGCTGTTGGACAGTGTATTTTTTTTTTTTCAGTTATCATTGTGAAAATCAACAAAAAATTACTATAAAGGTCTAATAATTCGACCACTAAGTTACTCTAAGGCAAGAATCAAAATTGTTATTTAAAGTGCTTTCAAGTGTCTACTATTTTAGAAAAAAAAATGGGAAAAAATGTAACACAAAAAAATTACAGTGGAAAACATGATTTTTAGGATTATTTTCAGGAGCGTTTAGCTCACAGATGGCTTAATCTAGGAACGAAATATTTTGCTAATCCTCATTAAACAATCCAAACTTTATTTTCGTGGGGTGACTGGAACTTTTTTTCCATTTGTATGGACGGCGACCCAGCCTAATGTTTACATCAAACAGTTTTCTTCGTTTGTCGAAATGGATTTGTATCATTGCAAACTCCCAAAACATTAGAAGTAACAGAAACCGTTGTTGTTGCATCAGATTAAGATACAGCTTCATAAAAATGTCGCATCGCAAATGTTACATCTTAGCGCTCTGCAAGCATCAAGCAAATTATTTGCTTTTATTCCATGCTTTATAAATATAAGGTTACTTTCTATATATGTTTGTGTGCCACAAAATTTGAAATCAATTTTTGAAAGCTTTTTTCTCAACCAATTTTGCTCAAATTTTGCACACTTAATCAGTTTCGATGACAATACAAGGAAATGGAAAAATTTGACCAATTGGACAAAGGGGCGTGGCACCTCCCATACAAAGTTAAAACCTATTATTGAATATTGTCAGTTCTATGACACCTAGAGTGCTGAAATTTTGTGTAAGTGCATCTAGCATCAATGTGCATAGCTGTGCCAAAAATGGGCGGTATTGGAAAAGTGGGCGTGGAACCTCCCATACGAAGTTAAAACCTATTATTGAATATTGTTAGTTCTATGACACCTAGAATGCTGAAATTTTGTGTAAGTGCATCTAGCATCAATTCGCATAGTTGTGCCAAAAATGGGCGGTATTGGAAAAGTGGGCGTGGCATCTCCCATACGAAGTTAAAACCTATTATTGAATATTGTCAGTTCTATGACACCTAGAGTGCTGAAATTTTGTGTAAGTGCATCTAGCATCAATTCGCATAGTTGTGCCAAAAAGGGGCGGTATTGGAAAAGTGGGCGTGGCACCTCCCATACGAAGTTAAAACCTATTATTGAATATTGTCAGTTCTATGACACCTAGAGTGCTGTAATTTTGTGTAAGTGCATCTAGCATCAATGTGCATAGTTGTGCCAAAAATGGGCGGTATTGGAAAAGTGGGCGTGGAACCTCCCATACGAAGTTAAAACCTATTATTGAATATTGTCAGTTCTATGACACCTAGAGTGCTGAAATTTTGTGTAAGTGCATCTAGCATCAATTCGCATAGTTGTGCCAAAAATGGGCGGTATTGGAAAAGTGGGCGTGGCATCTCCCATACGAAGTTAAAACCTATTATTGAATATTGTCAGTTCTATGACACCTAGAGTGCTGAAATTTTGTGTAAGTGCATCTAGCATCAATTCGCATAGTTGTGCCAAAAATGGGCGGTATTGGAAAAGTGGGCGTGGCACCTCCCATACGAAGTTAAAACCTATTATTGAATATTGTCAGTTCTATGACACCTAGAGTGCTGAAATTTTGTGTAAGTGCATCTAGCATCAATTCGCATAGTTGTGCCAAAAAGGGGCGGTATTGGAAAAGTGGGCGTGGCACCTCCCATACGAAGTTAAAACCTATTATTGAATATTGTCAGTTCTATGACACCTAGAGTGCTGAAATTTTGTGTAAGTGCATCTAGCATCAATGTGCATAGTTGTGCCAAAAATGGGCGGTATTGGAAAAGTGGGCGTGGCACCTCCCATACGAAGTTAAAACCTATTATTGAATATTGTCAGTTCTATGACACCTAGAGTGCTGAAATTTTGTGTAAGTGCATCTACCATCAATGTGCGTAGTTCTGCCAAAAATGGGCGGTATTGGAATAGTGGGCGTACCACCTCCCATACGAAGTTAAAACATATTATCGAATAGTGTCAGTTCTATGACACGTATAGTGCTCAAATTTTGTGTGATTGTACAAAGGGGCGTGGTACCTCCCATACAAACCACAAATTAAAAATCTATTATTTCTGCTCCTGATAACGGTATTTGAACAAAATTTGGTACGTCGGTTTGGTGTGGATTTTTTAAGTGCTGCTGCAAATATGGGCGGGATTGTACAAAGGGGCGTGGTACCTCCCATACAAACCACAAATTAAAAATCTATTATTTCTGCTCCTGATAACGGTATTTGAACAAAATTTGGTACGTCGGTTTGGTGTGCATTTTTTAAGTGCTGCTGCAAATATGAGCGGGAATGGACAAAGGGGCGTGGTACCTCCCATACAAACCACAAATTAAAAATCTATTATTTCTGCTCCTGATAACGCAGTAATTTTTCCTTCTACAAAAGATAACTAAAAAAGAATTTCTAGGCCCAATAGAATTCTGCTTGCTTGAAAAAAAAAATTTTTTTTGATTTACTAGTTAAGAATGTTTTTAGATTTCATTATGATATCACAGTGATTCTTATCTACACTTTTTTAAAATTACTAAAAGATTTTGTTATTAAATTTCCAAACTTTTATTGTAGTACACAATTAAAAGTTCATAAGATATTGCTCTATTCGAATGTCAAGAAGTGGTATCGGTTAATACAAATGAAATTTTTCCGAACAATGTGGAGTCCATTAGCGAAATTAGCATTGTACAATCTTGAAATTGGCACAATTCGTTTAGTTTGTTTGTATTTTGCATAACATTTGTCCGAAATTCAAGGAAGTATCCACGATTTTTTATGTAATTTTCGTGTTTTCATGATTTTACTGCAAAATTACCATTTCAGACGAGTTATTTTAAAAAGATCTTAAAAATTCTATATTTTATTGCTTCAGAAAGTCTAAAAGTTTTAAAAATTATATGTTCGAAACCTCTCTGGGGGGTGTTTGAACCCCCAAAACCCCCCCTTGCGCACGGCCCTGGTGTAGGGTATAACAAAGCAATTCAACAAAAGTATTTTTTATTATTATGAACGCAACAGTTGCAACAGCTTTGCGATAAAGTAGGAATACTTTGCGACCACTAGCAGCACACAGGATCTTGATAACTTATACATTCATCTGACTGCGTAGACACAAAAAATAAAAGGTTTTTACAAATTCGTACTTTCAAGGGATATAATGGGTACAGAGGGATAAAAATAGTACTAACTAAACGACTACAACCTGACGGATGAAATTCTGTATTTGCATCCCTCCAATTGCGTAGACACGTAAACTAAAGAGATTTTAGAAAGGGGGTCTTAAGGGGGTAAACTAAGAAAAAGGGGATAAAAATTCTAAATTCGTACTTTTTACTTTTACGGCAAAATTGGTTTAATCATGAAGTTAGGTTATTTTGCACTATGTTCGATATGTAAATTTATTGGGAGCCTTGCCTTATAAGCGTGGTTTGAAATAATAAAAATATTATATTTATTTATAAAATTATTTTTTCAATATTTGCATTTGTTTTGGTTTGGCTATTAAATATATATATATCCTGTATTATTACTGCACTTCTACGAAAATCGACAGCCTCTATGGAATGCAATCCACGGTGGAGGGCATATAAACTTCGGCCGGCCGAACTTAACGCCGTTTTTACTTGTTACTTTTTAACTCTTTTTATTCAAAACAATGCGAATGCAGTGTGATTTTATGAATTTTTGGCACTGATTTATGTTTTATGCGTACTTACAACCGAGCCGAATGAAAGCTAGCAGAACACTGACCACCAGGTCAAGTGTAAGGCGGCACTATATGGAATTTGATAGATTTCCTGACGCTGCCGGCTTTTCGAGTCACGTGTTGGGTAGAACTTGACATAGCTCGCGAACGGTTGGACCGATTTTGATGATTTTGATAGGTAACATGAGTAATGGCTGTCAGGTATGAACGGGGATAGCACGATTTTGTGGTCAGTTTTTATTGATTTTTTTTCAGAAAACAGCTCTTGGTTTACACCTGACATAACTCGCGTTTCTTGAAAAATGAATGGCCTAAACAAGCATAGCCTGGGCCGTGCGCAGGTGGGTTTGGGGGTTCAAACCCCCCCCACCAGAGTGGTTTCGAACATATAATTTTTAAAAATTTTGTGAAGCAATAAAATATAGAATTTTTAACGTCTTTTTAAAATAACTCGTCTGGCATGGTAATTTTGCAGTAAAATCATGAAAACACGAAAATTACATAAAAATCGTGGACACTTACATAAAAATCGGACAAAGGTTATGAAAAATACAAACAAACTGAACCAATTTCAAGATTGTGTAATGCTAATTTCGCTAATGGACACCAAATTGTTCGGAAAATTTTCATTTTTATTAACCGATACCAATTCTTGACATTCGACTAGAGCTATATCTTATGAACTTTTAATTGTGTACTGCAATAAAAGTTTGGAAATTTAATAACAAAATCGTTTAGTAATTTAAAAAAAGAGTAGATATGAATCACTATGATATCATAATGAAATCTAAAATATTCTTAATAAAAGAAAATAATTTGCTTGATGCTTGTAGAGCGCTAAGATGTAACATTTGCGATTGGACATTTTTATGGAACTGTATCTAAATCTGAACGGATGTGTCCTATTTTCATCACAGATGCAACAACAACGGTTTCTGTTACTTCCAATATTTTGGGAGTTTGCAATTATAATACAAATCCATTTCGACAAACGAAGAAAATTTGTTGATATACATAAACTTATTTATCTTTGTTCATTTACAACAACTAATGACCGCAAACAAACTAATTTTTCCCACAAAAGAAACTCAAAAACGATGTTCACTTATCTAAAATTTCGTTTCTACGAAATGCATTTTTTCTGCGTGTAGGTCTCTATTTTTAAAGTTGCGAAACAATAAGAAATGAGTTTTAACTTACTAAACTTTTTGTTATATTTATCACATATGTCAAATATTTTTTAGAGTTAGTATTTTTTGTACATATGTAACAAGTATTATTCAAAAGAGAAACAACAAATGCATTAATTTGGATCTACGTAGGAAGACGAAACTGTAAAATACCCATTATTTGTTTTTTTTTTGGAATTAAAATTTATAGTTGTTTCTTCTTGCATTTCATCGAATACAAACAACTGTAGTTGTTACTCGAATTTATACATATTTAAGATTATAAAAATTAAGAAACATTTCCAAATATTTTTTATTTAATCGAAATATGCGTATAAAGATTTTGAGTAAACATCCTGTCCTCTATAAATTAAAAACACCAAAACTCTTTAGACATCCTATTTAGACCTATACTTTGTCAAAAAGCATATCCAATTTTCTGCATTTATCATAGAAAAAATGAAGGACTGAAGGGTTTATCGTCGAGGAATTTGATCGTTTTTTGTGTAATATTTCTTCAAAATATATATCGAGGGCTAATATTCAAAAGTGGCTATGAACCATTTTCTCGAAAATGAGTTTTTGATGCCAAACTATTCTCAGATTTGGATGTCATCTGTCATACAAATTTGGAAAAGATTTTTTTCTAAAGCCATTTTCTTAATTTTCTGATTTGGCTATCCCCTCGCACGTTAGTTTGTGACTGCATAAGTGGCTATGAACATAAAAATAATAGAAATAAAATAGTTCAACAATGGAGCGGCATAAAACCGAAGGTTATAATTCGCTACAACGATTTTGTTCAAAACATTTTTCTAGATTTAGGGCATGTCGTTCTATCAAATTCCATCATTTCGCGTTAATAGCATTTTGATTCCCCAGTTATCAGGCTAAAATAGGAAAAATGGTGGCAGAAAAGTCAAAAATTGTGAAAAGTATATTTAGAAAAACCGGCGTAACTTTTTATTATATTGAGAATACCAAAATATTTCTTTGGCATGTGATTGCTACCTTCATGGGGAATATTTGTGTGTGAAAAGTTTCAGAATGATGAATGAAGAAAGTTAAAATATAAGGAATTGCAACTGCAAATTTTGGATTTTTCATCAGTTGCAGCGATTTTTGCGACTGGCGACATATATGTTACATAAACAAAAATTCAGTCGGATCCGTTGGCTAGATCGCGAGAAAATCATAAAACAAAAAACATCCAATTTGTATTTTTTGTTTACCATGCCTTATCGCAATATGCACTTTTTGTAAAAAATTTGGTAAAAGGGATAAAAATGGTACCAATCTGACGGATGAAGCTGGAATCTTTAAATTCGCTGTGTACATCGCAGAAAATGCGTTTTATACAACATTGCCAGGATTTCATGAAAAAAGTTATGGAGTTTACAATAAATCTTATTTATATATTTGGACATAAATTGCTATGTGCTTATTTCAACATTCATAGTGCTCAATTTTAAACATACAAAAGTAGCTATGAACTTGAAACCACGAATAATAGGAAATTTCGAAAATTTTTTAATCGTAGCAATTAGTAATCCTTTTTAGATTGAACTGTAGAATAATGAATAATAATTTCTCTTCAAATTAAGGAGAAAATCAGTTTTTTCGCTCTCCTGAAAAGTTATGTTTTTGTTCATAGCCACCTTTGAATATAAGCTCTCGATATGTATGTTTAAACAAAAGTTCTACACTTAGAGAACAAGTCTGTTAATGAAAGCAGCGATTATCTGCTGCCTATCAGCAGACACTTTTCTGCTATTACAGCTGTTTTTTTGTTTGGCATATTTCTGCAATCTTACATCACCATTCACACTGCTAAAGAGTTTGCAGTCTGCTAAAATTGGCTGTTGTTAATTAAAATATAAAAAGATAAGCGTTCATAAGCGAGTTTAGCTCGAAGATGGTAAACAGAAAACATCAGATACAAATCTGCTGTCTCTTTTTTAACAGCAGAAAATCTGATCTTTCAGTACACTTTCTGCTTTCTTTTACTGACATATTCCTTTGAGTGTACTGATAGATGGATTACTGAAATTCAATTTTGCCGACAATGTCTGTCGGACGAATGTATCAAAATATTTCTCAAATATCCTGGCAATAAAATATGAGTGGTTTCCAAACGCTCCAGTAATAATTTCCTAAAAAGTTGAAAAATTAAGTAAGTATGAGTAAAGTTTCCTTCTTTCAAAGCCATAGTAAATAGTTCATTTGCTAGAAAAAGGGAAGTAGATTTACTTAAAAACATTTCTTTGGATCTAATAAAAAATTCTTACAATTGAGTAAATTCAAATTTATGTGGAAGAATATTTCCAAGGTTTTAAGTGAGAAAAAAATCTGAAATTTTTTGTATGGAAAAAATTCCATTAAGGAAATTTTAACATAAAAATGTGTTTTTTCCTAAAAATGAAGTTAAAATGTTTACTGAAATTTATGCCGAATTCTTCATACATTTAAGTAACATAAAAAAACATTTGAAATTGTTTAAAAAATTCTTGAATATTAATCTCAGAAGCAATTCTCATTCGTTTGCAGAGACTTATTTCTTAAATACTTTCTGAATTATTCTAAACAACCACTGCGAAGGCGCCTATCTTGCCTTCGCAACAATCATGGAGTAGTAGCCAACTCCTTATGGCAGAGGTATCATGCAACTTTTGAGAAATATTTCATGTTGTCATTTTTTGTAACAGTTTTGCATACTCTGAAGCAAAACTATTTGTTTGATTTTTTTAGTTAAAATGAACTTATTTTAATTTCACCTTTTTTCCTTGTATAAAATAAAATTTTCCCGCAAGGGCATTCCTGAGTACAGGAATGACGGGCCTAACAACCCCGCGGACCCTATGTTAAATCCTGGCTGCGTCTGACTCGAGTCGAGCGGCAACCAGGTCAGCGTCTGACCCTCATGTTAGAGGCGGCTGTTATAATACGTCTTTCGGGTAGGTAGATGTTAACAAAAATACCCAAAACACCCAGTAAATACAACAATGGAGCAACAGAGAAATAATAATAATTCAAACAATATACAACAAGAAATAAATGAACAAAGGACTGACCCTACCAGAAGTCCACCTGTTACACGCGCTTCCTCCGTTGCACCGCAACCGAGGACCGCAAGCACAGGGCTGCCGCGACGCAGAATCAAATGGACCCACGAAATGAACGTGTCCGTCTTAAGCGCCTACTACCAGGCAACACGCGACGAAAGCATAGTGAGCTATAGGCAGCAAATGTACAATCTCTTCCTCATAGATTACCCAGAGCTAAGTCATATTACGCAACAAAACCTTGCCGACCGACGAGCTGCAATAATCAGGAATAATCTAATACCAGCCGCACTTCAGGAAGAAATACGACAAAATGTATTGACCCAAAACACCCAACAACTACCCATACCACCAGTACCTATTAACACAATATCTCCCGCTACTATTATAACGGAAAACAATATAGACCAACTCAATAATGAAACGCTAGAAATAAATATACAAAACGCAGAAAGGAGTAACCTTACACATATGTCCCACCACCAGCCCGACAACATAGCAAACACTGTGAAAACAATTTTCAACGAAGCCAAGCTCAAATTCACAGATATGGCCCAACAAAGCAGACCATACCTACCAAAACTGAAACCAAACAAGAAAATGCAACAAATAACAGCAATAGTAAACACCGAAATATTACCTACGGAAATATCCATAAATACAAATTACAACCAACTAATTGGAATAATCTACTGTAGCGCATACACCATATCAGAAACAATGAAAGCACAAAAACCCCCTAGAAGCAATAGCAACCAAATGATAAGTACAGAAGCAAACCTAATAAGTACAAACAACCAAAGAAACAAACAGTCAACAATCAGACCCAAAGACCGCAAACCAGGATGGCAAACCCGACTTCAACACAAAATAGACGAACTCAGAAAAGATCTTGGATACATCACAAGCTACATAAACAAAACTACAGGCAAGAGAAGTAAGCACAAACTAAACAAGATAAAAAGAAAACACCGTATCCACACCCAATTCGAATCCCCAAACCACACAATAGATCAAACCCGCGATACCATACGACAGAAACTCACTATGTACGCAATAAGGCTCCGAAAATACACAAAAAGCTACAATAGAGCCAAGAATAATAAACTTTTCCAAACAAATGAAAAACAATTTTACAACAAAATAGCAAAACCGGTTATCGCCAGTACAACAACATCCACAGAAGTCAATATACAAGAAATAGAGAAATATTGGAAATCAATTTGGAGTGAACAAATAACCCATAATCCTACAGCAACATGGACCCACACTATCCGTCAAAACGCCCCCACCCACGCTATGAATTCTTGTACCATTTCCCCTGATATCCTTAAGAAAGCAATAACTAAGCTGCATAACTGGAAACAACCAGGCAACGATAAGATCCACAACTACTACTACAAATACCTTACAACAACACATCCCCATATCATCCGAATATTCAACAACGCAATAACAAACCCAAACACCATACAACCGGAAATGTGCAAAGGTATCACATACCTAAAACCAAAGGTCCAAAACCCAACATCTGCCTCACAATACAGGCCAATAACCTGCCTCAATACAGGATACAATTTATTCACCTCATGCCTAACCATCATGATAAACGAATTCTGCGAGAGCAACGATGTATTAGCAGAAGAACAAAAAGGCTGCAGGCAAGGCACTAAGGGGTGCAAAGACCAATTGATCATAGACAGTATTATCACTAATCAAGCAATGCGGAACAAGAAAAACATATATACAGCTTTTATAGATTACCAGAAAGCTTTTGACTCGGTTCCCCACTCATGGTTACTAGAGACTCTACACATGTACAAAATAAACCCAAGATTAATACACTGCATAAGGGGCCTGATAAGATACTGGGAAACGACACTGTATGTACAAGAGGGAAGCACGAATGTCACTTCTGAACCTATACAGATACACCGAGGTATATACCAAGGCGACTCCCTAAGTCCTCTACTATTTTGCTTGGCCCTAAATCCTCTCTCACTCCTCCTAAAACAAAGTCAATATGGGTACAAACTAAAGACCTCCGATCCGTTCAAAATATCCCACTGCTTTTACATGGACGACCTTAAGCTGTACGCTAACACGAAACCAAATCTAAAAAGCCTATTACAAATAGTGGAAACTTTCACGAAAGACATAAAAATGCACTTTGGTATAGACAAATGTAGAACCCAAAACGTCACCAAAGGTAAATACTCTTCATCAGAAAACTTTGTCACAACAGAAGGAGAACACATCACACCACTTCAAAGAGATGAATATTACAAATATCTTGGAATCAAACAACACATAACCATAGACCACACCACACAAAAGAAAGAATTAGAAGCACAGTTCACAAGCCGGATACATGAAATATGTAAATCGAACTTGAACGGCCGGAACCTGATAAAAGCAATAAACACATACGCAATCTCTCTACTAACATACACGTTTGGAATACTAAACTGGTCTACCACAGACCTAACCAACATGGACCGAAAAATAAGAACGATTCTTACGAGAACAAAACACCACCATCCAAAATCATCCGTAGAAAGGATAAAGGAGGTAGGGGACTACTCAACATTCAAATACTCCATGATAAACAGATACAAAACTTAAGAAAATACTTTACAACAGCAGCTAACATATCCACCCTATACAGATCTATCGTAGATGCAGATGATAACCTAACACCACTAAATCTTAAAAATAATGCCAATATAACACATACAACAA
>OX377619.1:124753638-124788529 GCA_947397865.1 Polietes domitor | reverse complement strand
TATGCGAATTGATGCTAGATGCACTTACACAAAATTTCAGCACTCTAGGTGTCATAGAACTGACAATATTCAATAATAGGTTTTAACTTCGTATGGGAGGTGCCACGCCCACTTTTCCAATACCGCCCCTTTTTGGCACAACTATGCGAATTGATGCTAGATGCACTTACACAAAATTTCAGCACTCTAGGTGTCATAGAACTGACAATATTCAACAATAGGTTTTAACTTCGTATGGGAGATGCCACGCCCACTTTTCCAATACCGCCCATTTTTACAACTATGCGAATTGATGCTAGATGCACTTACACAAAATTTCAGCACTCTAGGTGTCATAGAACTGACAATATTCGATAATAGGTTTTAACTTCGTATGGGAGGTGCCACGCCCAGCTTTTTCCAATACCGGCCCATTTTTGGCACAACTATGCGAATTGATGCTAGATGCACTTACACAAAATTTCAGCACTCTAGGTGTCATAGAACTGACAATATTCAATAATAGGTTTTAACTTTGTATGGGAGGTGCCACGCCCCTTTGTCCAATTGGTCAAATTTTTCCATTTCCTTGTATTGTCATCGAAAATGATTAAGTGTGCAAAATTTGAGCAAAATTGGTTGAGAAAAAAGCTTTCAAAAATTGATTTCAAATTTTGTGGCACACAAACATATATAGAAAGTAACCTTATATTTATAAAGCATGGAACTAGTAAATCAAAAAATTTTTTTTTTTTCAAATCCATGCTTTATGCAAGCAGAATTCTATTGGCCTAGAAATTCTTTTTAGTTATCTTTTGTAGAAGGAAAAATTACTGCGTTATCAGGAGCAGAAATAATAGATTTTTAATTTGTGGTTTGTATGGGAGGTACCACGCCCACATTTCCATTACCGCCCATTTTTGTCACAACTACGCACATTAATGCTAGATGCACTTACACAAAATTACAGTATGTGTAATTTTGGTTTTAACTTCGTATGGGAGGTGCCACGCCCACTTTTCCAATACCGCCCATTTTTGGCACAACTATGCGAATTGATGCTAGATGCACTTACACAAAATTTCAGCACTCTAGGTGTCATATAACTGACAATATTCAATAATAGGTTTTAACTTCGTATGGGAGGTGCCACGCCCACTTTTCCAATACCGCCCCTTTTTGGCACAACTATGCGAATTGATGCTAGATGCACTTACACAAAATTTCAGCACTCTAGGTGTCATAGAACTGACAATATTCAATAATAGGTTTTAACTTCGTATGGGAGATGCCACGCCCCACTTTTCCAATACCGCCCATTTTTGGCACAACTATGCGAATTGATGCTAGATGCACTTACACAAAATTTCAGCACTCTAGGTGTCATAGAACTGACAATATTCAATAATAGGTTTTTAACTTCGTATGGGAGGTTCCACGCCCACTTTTCCAATACCGCCCATTTTTGCACAACTATGCACATTGATGCTAGATGCACTTACACAAAATTACAGCACTCTAGGTGTCATAGAACTGACAATATTCGATAATAGGTTTTAACTTCGTATGGGAGGTGCCACGCCCACTTTTCCAATACCGCCCCTTTTTGGCACAACTATTGCACATTGATGGTATATGCACTTACACAAAATTTCAGCACTCTAGGTGTCATAGAACTGACAATATTCAATAATAGGTTTTAACTTCGTATGGGAGATGCCACGCCCACTTTTCCAATACCGCCCATTTTTGGCACAACTATGCGAATTGATGCTAGATGCACTTACACAAAATTTCAGCATTCTAGGTGTCATAGAACTGACAATATTCAATAATAGGTTTTAACTTCGTATGGGAGGTTCCACGCCCACTTTTCCAATACCGCCCATTTTTGGCACAGCTATGCACATTGATGCTAGATGCACTTACACAAAATTTCAGCACTCTAGGTGTCATAGAACTGACAATATTCAATAATAGGTTTTAACTTTGTATGGGAGGTGCCACGCCCCTTTGTCCAATTGGTCAAATTTTTCCATTTCCTTGTATTGTCATCGAAAATGATTAAGTGTGCAAAATTTGAGCAAAATTGGTTGAGAAAAAAGCTTTCAAAAATTGATTTCAAATTTTGTGGCACACAAACATATATAGAAAGTAACCTTATATAAAGCATGGAAAAATACAACAAATCCAAGTAGTTATGTCGATGGTAAAGTATGCATATGGCTTGCGATAATTTAAATTTATTCAAAATTCTTCATTGGAATGCAAATAGCATTGCTAACTTCTCTCATGCTAGACAATTTTGAGTATCTACTTGAAAAGGAAGGCATACATATAGCTTGTTTAAATGAAACACATTTAAAAGAAAATGACAGAATGTATTTTAAAAATTATTTTATATATCGTAACGACAGGCTATCTAGAGGTGGTGGTGTTGCCTTGATCGTTCGCAGATCCATCAAACATAAATTATTAACCATATTAAATACGCAGAAAATCGAAAGCCTGTCCGTAGAGAGTTTGATCAATAACAGACCATTAATAATATCCACTGCATATTCGCCTAAATACGCACCAAGTTTTGCTAACGATATCACAATACTAACATCATTTAATAGAGAATTCATAACCATAGGAGATTTCAACGCGAATATCCGTCATGGAACTGTCAATCGAGTAACACTGCAGGAAATGTACTACATAACCTACAACAAAACTTAAATTTCTTTGTACATTACCCAAACACCCCGACACATCATCCATATCAACGAAATCGCAGGTCATCTGTAATTGACATAGCCTTAAGCAATAGCGCACTGGATATAAAACTGGATGTACTAGGGCTTCGAAATTCCATCGGATCATCGCCCTGTTTTGTGTACTATTGAAAACTCATCGACAGACGAATTAGTTTCTGAATTTTACAATTATAAACTAACTAACTGGGCGACTTTTAGAAACACAATTGAAAACAGGATTAACATACGTATGGAATTTTACGGAACTAAGGAGTCAATTGATCGGGAAATTAACAAGTTCATCAGATTAACTGCAGAAGCCCGTGACCATTCAACACCAAAAGAGAGTCATAGTGGAAATTTGGGCCTACCGGTAGATATAATCAAGTTAATAAAGACGCGAAGGACATACAAAAGAAAAAGTCAAAGAACTTCCGACACCACTCAAGTTAATTTCTATGAGCAGTGTATCAAACTCTTGACCATAATGATCAACAACAAAATCAATGAGGAACGCAACAATAAATGGAACAACATGCTATCTAAATTAAAACCCGGCGATAGATCATTTTGGAAAATTAGCCGTAATTTAAGGGGGAAATCTAATAGGAAAATTCCACATTCTACACAAGGCAACAGGAAAATTAACACAGATGTTGAAAAGGCAGAGATGTCGGCCGATACATTTGTGAATTCAAATAGTATTACCTCCAGCTTCAAACATTCTATAGACAGAACTGTCAACACAAGAGTCAAACGTTTCAAAACCGAAGTCGTGAACGCGGAAGAAGATGTGCACACCTCGTTGGAAGAGTTGTCCGAAGTAATATCGTCACTTAAGGCATCCAAATCACCTGGTCTAGATAATATTTCGAACAGGTTAATTAAAAAGAGCAGTAGAATTGTTGGTTAAAATTTTTAACAGTTGCATTAACCTAAAATACTTCCCACAACATTTCAAAACGGCAAAAGTTATTGCTATCCCAAAACCGAATATACCAAAACACGACCCTAACAATTTCAGGCCCATCATTTTACTCAGCAACCTGGGAAAACTTTTTGAAAAAATAATTCATCGTCGTCTATGTGAGTTTGCTACTGATACATCTATAATAGCCAATGAACAATTTGGATTTAAAAAGGAACACAGTTCGGTTCACCAGGTCAACCGAATCAAAAATATTATTACAACAAATAAGCGTAGACGACATTCAACTGGTCTTATAATTTTGGATGTAGAAAAGGCCTTTGATACAATTTGGCCTAATATATAAACTAATCCAGGCTAACATACCCAAATATTTATGTAAGATTATTATGGAATTTTTAAATGAAAGACAACTAAGTATCCGTAAACAAATCACTATCATCGCCAAAAACAATCGTAGCAGGACTACCACAGGGTTCGATATTATCACCTATACTATATTCGATTTACACATCAGATTTTTCTGCGCCATCTTATATGAAAACGGCCTACTACGCAGACGACACGGCTCTAATAACATCGAGTAAACTGACTAAAGCTCTTCTACCCAAAATGGGAAAAGGATTTACGGCTTGCAATAAATACTTATACAAATGGAAGATTAAAATTAACCCAAGCTAAACACAAGCCATTATATTTCCCTTCAATAGGTCGCCTAAGCGATTTCCGCATCGCCAACTCAGTATAGGGAATCAAGGCATTAATATTCAAAACCATGTAAAATATCTTGGAGTAGTTTTAGACAAAAAGATGAACTTTGGAAAACACATTGATGAGGCTTGTAAAAAATCGATGCGAACAATCAAAGCATTATGGCCAATATTGGGTAAACGATCCTCACTTAATCTGCAAAACAAAAACCTGATCTTCAAAAATGTAATAAGGCCAGCAATTACATACGCATGTCCAATATGGTACAAAACTGCAAAAACTCATACAAAAAACCTCAAGTTCTACAAAACAAATGCCTTAAAATCATACATAATAAAAACTGGCGATACTCTACGAACCTCCTTCATGCTGAAACAGGGTATGAAAAACTGTGCGATTTCATACAAAGACATATTACCAAATACTTCGAAAATATTGAAAATTCTCCTTATCATCTGATAAGAGAATGTAAAGAATTATCTTGAATTATTAAGTACTAACAAATTATCAACATGAAAATGATATGCTTCTACTGTTTATATTTTCTAAAAATATTGTAACATTCTGTTGTTTTCATATAAAGGTTTACCTAATTTGCCTTTAAAATATCAAAATTTAAACTAAAGTACAAATCTATGATAAACAATTTTACTTGCTGTAATATCTATTGATAAAATCTCAAACCGTTTTAAATATGTAAATAAAAACTATAAATAAAGATGAATTAAACTAGTAAATCAAAAAAAAAAAATTTTTTTCAAATCCATGCTTTATGCAAGCAGAAGTCTATTGGGCCTAGAAATTCTTTTTTAGTTATCTTTTGTAGAAAGTAAAATTACTGCGTTATCAGGAGCAGAAATAATAGATTTTTAATTTGTGGTTTGTATGGGAGGTACCACGCCCACTTTTGCATTACCGCCCATTTTAGGCGCAACTACGCACATTGATGCTAGATGCACTTACACAAAATTTGAGCACTATACGTGTCATAGAACTGACACTATTCGATAATATGTTTTAACTTCGTATGGGAGGTGGTACGCCCACTATTCCAATACCGCCCATTTCTGGCACAACTATGCGAATTGATGCTAGATACACTTACACAAAATTTCAGCACTCTAGGTGTCATAGAACTGACAATATTCAATAATAGGTTTTAACTTCGTATGGGAGATGCCACGCCCACTTTTCCAATACCGCCCAT
This sequence comes from Polietes domitor, assembly GCA_947397865.1. Lineage (NCBI taxonomy): Eukaryota > Metazoa > Arthropoda > Insecta > Diptera > Muscidae > Polietes > Polietes domitor. The sequence goes on along the minus strand of OX377619.1, from coordinate 124,782,963 downwards.
TTTTGGCACAACTATGCGAATTGATGCTAGATGCACTTACACAAAATTTCAGCATTCTAGGTGTCATAGAACTGACAATATTCAATAATAGGTTTTAACTTCGTATGGGAGGTGCCACGCCCACTTTTCCAACACCGCCCCTTTTTGGCACAACTATGCGAATTGATGCTAGATGCACTTACACAAAATTTCAGCACTCTAGGTGTCATAGAACTGACAATATTCAATAATAGGTTTTAACTTCGTATGGGAGATGCCACGCCCACTTTTCCAATACCGCCCATTTTTTGCACATTGATGCTAGATGCACTTACACAAAATTACAGCACTCTAGGTGTCATAGAACTGACTATATTCAATAATAGGTTTTAACTTCGTATGGGAGGTGCCACGCCCACTTTTCCAATACCGCCCATTTCTGGCACAACTATGCGAATTGATGCTAGATACACTTACACAAAATTTCAGCACTCTAGGTGTCATAGAACTGACAATATTCAATAATAGGTTTTAACTTCGTATGGGAGATGCCACGCCCACTTTTCCAATACCGCCCATTTTTGGCACAACTATGCGAATTGATGCTAGATGCACTTACACAAAATTTCAGCATTCTAGGTGTCATAGAACTGACAATATTCAATAATAGGTTTTAACTTCGTATGGGAGGTGCCACGCCCACTTTTCCAACACCGCCCCTTTTTGGCACAACTATGCGAATTGATGCTAGATGCACTTACACAAAATTTCAGCACTCTAGGTGTCATAGAACTGACAATATTCAATAATAGGTTTTAACTTCGTATGGGAGATGCCACGCCCACTTTTCCAATACCGCCCATTTTTGGCACAACTATGCGAATTGATGCTAGATGCACTTACACAAAATTTCAGCACTCTAGGTGTCATAGAACTGACAATATTCAATAATAGGTTTTAACTTCGTATGGGAGGTTCCACGCCCACTTTTCCAATACCGCCCATTTTTGGCACAACTATGCACATTGATGCTAGATGCACTTACACAAAATTACAGCACTCTAGGTGTCATAGAACTGACAATATTCGATAATAGGTTTTAACTTCGTATGGGAGGTGCCACGCCCACTTTTCCAATACCGCCCCTTTTTGGCACAACTATGCACATTGATGGTATATGCACTTACACAAAATTTCAGCACTCTAGGTGTCATAGAACTGACAATATTCAATAATAGGTTTTAACTTCGTATGGGAGATGCCACGCCCACTTTTCCAATACCGCCCATTTTTGGCATAACTATGCGAATTGATGCTAGATGCACTTACACAAAATTTCAGCATTCTAGGTGTCATAGAACTGACAATATTCAATAATAGGTTTTAACTTCGTATGGGAGGTTCCACGCCCACTTTTCCAATACCGCCCATTTTTGGCACAACTATGCGAATTGATGCTAGATGCACTTACACAAAATTTCAGCACTCTAGGTGTCATAGAACTGACAATATTCAATAATAGGTTTTAACTTCGTATGGGAGGTGCCACGCCCACTTTTCCAATACCGCCCCTTTTTGGCACAACTATGCGAATTGATGCTAGATGCACTTACACAAAATTTCAGCACTCTAGGTGTCATAGAACTGACAATATTCAATAATAGGTTTTAACTTCGTATGGGAGATGCCACGCCCACTTTTCCAATACCGCCCATTTTTGGCACAACTATGCGAATTGATGCTAGATGCACTTACACAAAATTTCAGCACTCTAGGTGTCATAGAACTGACAATATTCAATAATAGGTTTTAACATCGTATGGGAGGTTCCACGCCCACTTTTCCAATACCGCCCATTTTTGGCACAACTATGCACATTGATGCTAGATGCACTTACACAAAATTACAGCACTCTAGGTGTCATAGAACTGACAATATTCGATAATAGGTTTTAACTTCGTATGGGAGGTGCCACGCCCACTTTTCCAATACCGCCCCTTTTTGGCACAACTATGCACATTGATGGTATATGCACTTACACAAAATTTCAGCACTCTAGGTGTCATAGAACTGACAATATTCAATAATAGGTTTTAACTTCGTATGGGAGATGCCACGCCCACTTTTCCAATACCGCCCATTTTTGGCACAACTATGCGAATTGATGCTAGATGCACTTACACAAAATTTCAGCATTCTAGGTGTCATAGAACTGACAATATTCAATAATAGGTTTTAACTTCGTATGGGAGGTTCCACGCCCACTTTTCCAATACCGCCCCTTTTTGGCACAACTATGCGAATTGATGCTAGATGCACTTACACAAAATTTCAGCACTCTAGGTGTCATAGAACTGACAATATTCAGTAATAGGTTTTAACTTCGTATGGGAGATGCCACGCCCACTTTTCCAATACCGCCCATTTTTGGCACAACTATGCGAATTGATGCTAGATGCACTTACACAAAATTTCAGCACTCTAGGTGTCATAGAACTGACAATATTCAATAATAGGTTTTAACTTCGTATGGGAGGTTCCACGCCCACTTTTCCAATACCGCCCATTTTTGGCACAACTATGCACATTGATGCTAGATGCACTTACACAAAATTACAGCACTCTAGGTGTCATAGAACTGACAATATTCGATAATAGGTTTTAACTTCGTATGGGAGGTTCCACGCCCACTTTTCCAATACCGCCCATTTTTGGCACAACTATGCACATTGATGCTAGATGCACTTACACAAAATTACAGCACTCTAGGTATCATAGAACTGACAATATTCGATAATAGGTTTTAACTTCGTATGGGAGGTGCCACGCCCACTTTTCCAATACCGCCCCTTTTTGGCACAGCTATGGTTTTAACTTCGTATGGGAGGTTCCACGCCCACTTTTCCAATACCGCCCCTTTTTGGCACAACTATGCGAATTGATGCTAGATGCACTTACACAAAATTTCAGCACTCTAGGTGTCATAGAACTGACAATATTCAGTAATAGGTTTTAACTTCGTATGGGAGATGCCACGCCCACTTTTCCAATACCGCCCATTTTTGGCACAACTATGCGAATTGATGCTAGATGCACTTACACAAAATTTCAGCACTCTAGGTGTCATAGAACTGACAATATTCAATAATAGGTTTTAACTTCGTATGGGAGGTTCCACGCCCACTTTTCCAATACCGCCCATTTTTGGCACAACTATGCACATTGATGCTAGATGCACTTACACAAAATTACAGCACTCTAGGTGTCATAGAACTGACAATATTCGATAATAGGTTTTAACTTCGTATGGGAGGTGCCACGCCCACTTTTCCAATACCGCCCCTTTTTGGCATTGATGGTATATGCACTTACACAAAATTTCAGCACTCTAGGTGTCATAGAACTGACAATATTCAATAATAGGTTTTAACTTCGTATGGGAGATGCCACGCCCACTTTTCCAATACCGCCCATTTTTGGCACAACTATGCGAATTGATGCTAGATGCACTTACACAAAATTTCAGCATTCTAGGTGTCATAGAACTGACAATATTCAATAATAGGTTTTAACTTCGTATGGGAGGTTCCACGCCCACTTTTCCAATACCGCCCATTTTTGGCACAGCTATGCACATTGATGCTAGATGCACTTACACAAAATTTCAGCACTCTAGGTGTCATAGAACTGACAATATTCAATAATAGGTTTTAACTTTGTATGGGAGGTGCCACGCCCCTTTGTCCAATTGGTCAAATTTTTCCATTTCCTTGTATTGTCATCGAAAATGATTAAGTGTGCAAAATTTGAGCAAAATTGGTTGAGAAAAAAGCTTTCAAAAATTGATTTCAAATTTTGTGGCACACAAACATATATAGAAAGTAACCTTATATTTATAAAGCATGGAACTAGTAAATCAAAAATTTTTTTTTTCAAATCCATGCTTTATGCAAGCAGAATTCTATTGGGCCTAGAAATTCTTTTTTAGTTATCTTTTGTAGAAGGAAAAATTACTGCGTTATCAGGAGCAGAAATAATAGATTTTTAATTTGTGGTTTGTATGGGAGGTACCACGCCCACATTTCCATTACCGCCCATTTTTGTCACAACTACGCACATTAATGCTAGATGCACTTACACAAAATTACAGTATGTGTAATTTTGGTTTTAACTTCGTATGGGAGGTGCCACGCCCACTTTTCCAATACCGCCCATTTTTGGCACAACTATGCGAATTGATGCTAGATGCACTTACACAAAATTTCAGCACTCTAGGTGTCATATAACTGACAATATTCAATAATAGGTTTTAACTTCGTATGGGAGGTGCCACGCCCACTTTTCCAATACCGCCCCTTTTTGGCACAACTATGCGAATTGATGCTAGATGCACTTACACAAAATTTCAGCACTCTAGGTGTCATAGAACTGACAATATTCAATAATAGGTTTTAACTTCGTATGGGAGATGCCACGCCCACTTTTCCAATACCGCCCATTTTTGGCACAACTATGCGAATTGATGCTAGATGCACTTACACAAAATTTCAGCACTCTAGGTGTCATAGAACTGACAATATTCAATAATAGGTTTTAACTTCGTATAGGAGGTTCCACGCCCACTTTTCCAATACCGCCCATTTTTGGCACAACTATGCACATTGATGCTAGATGCACTTACACAAAATTACAGCACTCTAGGTGTCATAGAACTGACAATATTCGATAATAGGTTTTAACTTCGTATGGGAGGTGCCACGCCCACTTTTCCAATACCGCCCCTTTTTGGCACAACTATGCACATTGATGGTATATGCACTTACACAAAATTTTAGCACTCTAGGTGTCATAGAACTGACAATATTCAATAATAGGTTTTAACTTCGTATGGGAGATGCCACGCCCACTTTTCCAATACCGCCCATTTTTGGCACAACTATGCGAATTGATGCTAGATGCACTTACACAAAATTTCAGCATTCTAGGTGTCATAGAACTGACAATATTCAATAATAGGTTTTAACTTCGTATGGGAGGTGCCACGCCCACTTTTCCAATACCGCCCCTTTTTGGCACAACTATGCGAATTGATGCTAGATGCACTTACACAAAATTTCAGCACTCTAGGTGTCATAGAACTGACAATATTCAATAATAGGTTTTAACTTCGTATGGGAGATGCCACGCCCACTTTTCCAATACCGCCCATTTTTGGCACAACTATGCGAATTGATGCTAGATGCACTTACACAAAATTTCAGCACTCTAGGTGTCATAGAACTGACAATATTCAATAATAGGTTTTAACTTCGTATGGGAGGTGCCACGCCCACTTTTCCAATACCGCCCCTTTTTGGCACAACTATGCGAATTGATGCTAGATGCACTTACACAAAATTTCAGCACTCTAGGTGTCATAGAACTGACAATATTCAATAATAGGTTTTAACTTCGTATGGGAGATGCCACGCCCACTTTTCCAATACCGCCCATTTTTGGCACAACTATGCACATTGATGCTAGATGCACTTACACAAAATTACAGCACTCTAGGTGTCATAGAACTGACAATATTCGATAATAGGTTTTAACTTCGTATGGGAGGTGCCACGCCCACTTTTCCAATACCGCCCCTTTTTGGCACAACTATGCACATTGATGGTATATGCACTTACACAAAATTTCAGCACTCTAGGTGTCATAGAACTGACAATATTCAATAATAGGTTTTAACTTCGTATGGGAGATGCCACGCCCACTTTTCCAATACCGCCCATTTTTGGCACAACTATGCGAATTGATGCTAGATGCACTTACACAAAATTTCAGCATTCTAGGTGTCATAGAACTGACAATATTCAATAATAGGTTTTAACTTCGTATGGGAGGTTCCACGCCCACTTTTCCAATACCGCCCCTTTTTGGCACAACTATGCGAATTGATGCTAGATGCACTTACACAAAATTTCAGCACTCTAGGTGTCATAGAACTGACAATATTCAGTAATAGGTTTTAACTTCGTATGGGAGATGCCACGCCCACTTTTCCAATACCGCCCATTTTTGGCACAACTATGCGAATTGATGCTAGATGCACTTACACAAAATTTCAGCACTCTAGGTGTCATAGAACTGACAATATTCAATAATAGGTTTTAACTTCGTATGGGAGGTTCCACGCCCACTTTTCCAATACCGCCCATTTTTGGCACAACTATGCACATTGATGCTAGATGCACTTACACAAAATTACAGCACTCTAGGTGTCATAGAACTGACAATATTCGATAATAGGTTTTAACTTCGTATGGGAGGTTCCACGCCCACTTTTCCAATACCGCCCATTTTTGGCACAACTATGCACATTGATGCTAGATGCACTTACACAAAATTACAGCACTCTAGGTATCATAGAACTGACAATATTCGATAATAGGTTTTAACTTCGTATGGGAGGTGCCACGCCCACTTTTCCAATACCGCCCCTTTTTGGCACAACTATGGTTTTAACTTCGTATGGGAGGTTCCACGCCCACTTTTCCAATACCGCCCCTTTTTGGCACAACTATGCGAATTGATGCTAGATGCACTTACACAAAATTTCAGCACTCTAGGTGTCATAGAACTGACAATATTCAGTAATAGGTTTTAACTTCGTATGGGAGATGCCACGCCCACTTTTCCAATACCGCCCATTTTTGGCACAACTATGCGAATTGATGCTAGATGCACTTACACAAAATTTCAGCACTCTAGGTGTCATAGAACTGACAATATTCAATAATAGGTTTTAACTTCGTATGGGAGGTTCCACGCCCACTTTTCCAATACCGCCCATTTTTGGCACAACTATGCACATTGATGCTAGATGCACTTACACAAAATTACAGCACTCTAGGTGTCATAGAACTGACAATATTCGATAATAGGTTTTAACTTCGTATGGGAGGTGCCACGCCCACTTTTCCAATACCGCCCCTTTTTGGCATTGATGGTATATGCACTTACACAAAATTTCAGCACTCTAGGTGTCATAGAACTGACAATATTCAATAATAGGTTTTAACTTCGTATGGGAGATGCCACGCCCACTTTTCCAATACCGCCCATTTTTGGCACAACTATGCGAATTGATGCTAGATGCACTTACACAAAATTTCAGCATTCTAGGTGTCATAGAACTGACAATATTCAATAATAGGTTTTAACTTCGTATGGGAGGTACCACGCCCACTTTTCCAATACCGCCCATTTTTGGCACAGCTATGCACATTGATGCTAGATGCACTTACACAAAATTTCAGCACTCTAGGTGTCATAGAACTGACAATATTCAATAATAGGTTTTAACTTTGTATGGGAGGTGCCACGCCCCTTTGTCCAATTGGTCAAATTTTTCCATTTCCTTGTATTGTCATCGAAAATGATTAAGTGTGCAAAATTTGAGCAAAATTGGTTGAGAAAAAAGCTTTCAAAAATTGATTTCAAATTTTGTGGCACACAAACATATATAGAAAGTAACCTTATATTTATAAAGCATGGAACTAGTAAATCAAAAATTTTTTTTTTCAAATCCATGCTTTATGCAAGCAGAATTCTATTGGGCCTAGAAATTCTTTTTTAGTTATCTTTTGTAGAAGGAAAAATTACTGCGTTATCAGGAGCAGAAATAATAGATTTTTAATTTGTGGTTTGTATGGGAGGTACCACGCCCACATTTCCATTACCGCCCATTTTTGTCACAACTACGCACATTAATGCTAGATGCACTTACACAAAATTACAGTATGTGTAATTTTGGTTTTAACTTCGTATGGGAGGTGCCACGCCCACTTTTCCAATACCGCCCATTTTTGGCACAACTATGCGAATTGATGCTAGATGCACTTACACAAAATTTCAGCACTCTAGGTGTCATATAACTGACAATATTCAATAATAGGTTTTAACTTCGTATGGGAGGTGCCACGCCCACTTTTCCAATACCGCCCCTTTTTGGCACAACTATGCGAATTGATGCTAGATGCACTTACACAAAATTTCAGCACTCTAGGTGTCATAGAACTGACAATATTCAATAATAGGTTTTAACTTCGTATGGGAGATGCCACGCCCACTTTTCCAATACCGCCCATTTTTGGCACAACTATGCGAATTGATGCTAGATGCACTTACACAAAATTTCAGCACTCTAGGTGTCATAGAACTGACAATATTCAATAATAGGTTTTAACTTCGTATAGGAGGTTCCACGCCCACTTTTCCAATACCGCCCATTTTTGGCACAACTATGCACATTGATGCTAGATGCACTTACACAAAATTACAGCACTCTAGGTGTCATAGAACTGACAATATTCGATAATAGGTTTTAACTTCGTATGGGAGGTGCCACGCCCACTTTTCCAATACCGCCCCTTTTTGGCACAACTATGCACATTGATGGTATATGCACTTACACAAAATTTTAGCACTCTAGGTGTCATAGAACTGACAATATTCAATAATAGGTTTTAACTTCGTATGGGAGATGCCACGCCCACTTTTCCAATACCGCCCATTTTTGGCACAACTATGCGAATTGATGCTAGATGCACTTACACAAAATTTCAGCACTCTAGGTGTCATAGAACTGACAATATTCAATAATAGGTTTTAACTTCGTATAGGAGGTTCCACGCCCACTTTTCCAATACCGCCCATTTTTAGCATAACTATGCACATTGATGCTAGATACACTTACACAAAATTACAGCACTCTAGGTGCCATAGAACTGACAATATTCGATAATAGGTTTTAACTTCGTATGGGAGGTGCCACGCCCACTTTTCCAATACCGCCCCTTTTTGGCACAACTATGCACATTGATGGTATATGCACTTACACAAAATTTCAGCACTCTAGGTGTCATAGAACTGACAATATTCAATAATAGGTTTTAACTTCGTATGGGAGGTGCCACGCCCACTTTTCCAATACCGCCCCTTTTTGGCACAACTATGCGAATTGATGCTAGATGCACTTACACAAAATTTCAGCACTCTAGGTGTCATAGAACTGACAATATTCAATAATAGGTTTTAACTTCGTATGGGAGATGCCACGCCCACTTTTCCAATACCGCCCATTTTTGGCACAACTATGCGAATTGATGCTAGATGCACTTACACAAAATTTCAGCACTCTAGGTGTCATAGAACTGACAATATTCAATAATAGGTTTTAACTTCGTATGGGAGGTTCCACGCCCACTTTTCCAATACCGCCCATTTTTGGCACAACTATGCACATTGATGCTAGATGCACTTACACAAAATTACAGCACTCTAGGTGTCATAGAACTGACAATATGCGATAATAGGTTTTAACTTCGTATGGGAGGTGCCACGCCCACTTTTCCAATACCGCCCCTTTTTGGCACAACTATGCACATTACACAAAATTTCAGCACTCTAGGTGTCATAGAACTGACAATATTCAATAATAGGTTTTAACTTCGTATGGGAGATGCCACGCCCACTTTTCCAATACCGCCCATTTTTGGCACAACTATGCGAATTGATGCTAGATGCACTTACACAAAATTTCAGCATTCTAGGTGTCATAGAACTGACAATATTCAATAATAGGTTTTAACTTCGTATGGGAGGTTCCACGCCCACTTTTCCAATACCGCCCATTTTTGGCACAGCTATGCACATTGATGCTAGATGCACTTACACAAAATTTCAGCACTCTAGGTGTCATAGAACTGACAATATTCAATAATAGGCTTTAACTTTGTATGGGAGGTGCCACGCCCCTTTGTCCAATTGGTCAAATTTTTCCATTTCCTTGTATTGTCATCGAAAATGATTAAGTGTGCAAAATTTGAGCAAAATTGGTTGAGAAAAAAGCTTTCAAAAATTGATTTCAAATTTTGTGGCACACAAACATATATAGAAAGTAACCTTATATTTATAAAGCATGGAACTAGTAAATCAAAAAAATTTTTTTTTCAAATCCATGCTTTATGCAAGCAGAATTCTATTGGGCCTAGAAATTCTTTTTTAGTTATCTTTTGTAGAAGGAAAAATTACTGCGTTATCAGGAGCAGAAATAATAGATTTTTAATTTGTGGTTTGTATGGGAGGTACCACGCCCACATTTCCATTACCGCCCATTTTTGTCACAACTACGCACATTAATGCTAGATGCACTTACACAAAATTACAGTATGTGTAATTTTGGTTTTAACTTCGTATGGGAGGTGCCACGCCCACTTTTCCAATACCGCCCATTTTTGGCACAACTATGCGAATTGATGCTAGATGCACTTACACAAAATTTCAGCACTCTAGGTGTCATATAACTGACAATATTCAATAATAGGTTTTAACTTCGTATGGGAGGTGCCACGCCCACTTTTTCCAATACCGCCCCTTTTTGGCACAACTATGCGAATTGATGCTAGATGCACTTACACAAAATTTCAGCACTCTAGGTGTCATAGAACTGACAATATTCAATAATAGGTTTTAACTTCGTATGGGAGATGCCACGCCCACTTTTCCAATACCGCCCATTTTTGGCACAACTATGCGAATTGATGCTAGATGCACTTACACAAAATTTCAGCACTCTAGGTGTCATAGAACTGACAATATTCAATAATAGGTTTTAACTTCGTATAGGAGGTTCCACGCCCACTTTTCCAATACCGCCCATTTTTGGCATAACTATGCACATTGATGCTAGATACACTTACACAAAATTACAGCACTCTAGGTGCCATAGAACTGACAATATTCGATAATAGGTTTTAACTTCGTATGGGAGGTGCCACGCCCACTTTTCCAATACCGCCCCTTTTTGGCACAACTATGCACATTGATGGTATATGCACTTACACAAAATTTCAGCACTCTAGGTGTCATAGAACTGACAATATTCAATAATAGGTTTTAACTTCGTATGGGAGATGCCACGCCCACTTTTCCAATACCGCCCATTTTTGGCACAACTATGCGAATTGATGCTAAATGCACTTACACAAAATTTCAGCATTCTAGGTGTCATAGAACTGACAATATTCAATAATAGGTTTTAACTTCGTATGGGAGGTTCCACGCCCACTTTTCCAATACCGCCCATTTTTGGCACAGCTATGCACATTGATGCTAGATGCACTTACACAAAATTTCAGCACTCTAGGTGTCATAGAACTGACAATATTCAATAATAGGTTTTAACTTTGTATGGGAGGTGCCACGCCCCTTTGTCCAATTGGTCAAATTTTTCCATTTCCTTGTATTGTCATCGAAAATGATTAAGTGTGCAAAATTTGAGCAAAATTGGTTGAGAAAAAAGCTTTCAAAAATTGATTTCAAATTTTGTGGCACACAAACATATATAGAAAGTAACCTTATATAAAGCATGGAACTAGTAAATCAAAAAAATTTTTTTTTTCAAATCCATGCTTTATGCAAGCAGAATTCTATTGGGCCTAGAAATTCTTTTTTAGTTATCTTTTGTAGAAGGAAAAATTACTGCGTTATCAGGAGCAGAAATAATAGATTTTTAATTTGTGGTTTGTATGGGAGGTACCACACCCACATTTCCATTACCGCCCATTTTTGTCACAACTACGCACATTAATGCTAGATGCACTTACACAAAATTACAGTATGTGTAATTTTGGTTTTAACTTCGTATGGGAGGTGCCACGCCCACTTTTCCAATACCGCCCATTTTTGGCACAACTATGCGAATTGATGCTAGATGCACTTACACAAAATTTCAGCACTCTAGGTGTCATAGAACTGACAATATTCAATAATAGGTTTTAACTTCGTATGGGAGGTGCCACGCCCACTTTTCCAATACCGCCCCTTTTTGGCACAACTATGCGAATTGATGCTAGATGCACTTACACAAAATTTCAGCACTCTAGGTGTCATAGAACTGACAATATTCAATAATAGGTTTTAACTTCGTATGGGAGATGCCACGCCCACTTTTCCAATACCGCCCATTTTTGGCACAACTATGCGAATTGATGCCAGATGCACTTACACAAAATTTCAGCACTCTAGGTGTCATAGAACTGACAATATTCAATAATAGGTTTTAACTTCGTATGGGAGGTTCCACGCCCACTTTTCCATTACCGCCCATTTTTGGCACAACTATGCACATTGATGCTAGATGCACTTACACAAAATTACAGCACTCTAGGTGTCATAGAACTGACAATATTCGATAATAGGTTTTAACTTCGTATGGGAGGTGCCACGCCCACTTTTCCAATACCGCCCCTTTTTGGCACAACTATGCACATTGATGGTATATGCACTTACACAAAATTTCAGCACTCTAGGTGTCATAGAACTGACAATATTCAATAATAGGTTTTAACTTCGTATGGGAGATGCCACGCCCACTTTTCCAATACCGCCCATTTTTGGCATAACTATGCGAATTGATGCTAGATGCACTTACACAAAATTTCAGCATTCTAGGTGTCATAGAACTGACAATATTCAATAATAGGTTTTAACTTCATATGGGAGGTTCCACGCCCACTTTTCCAATACCGCCCATTTTTGGCACAGCTATGCACATTGATGCTAGATGCACTTACACAAAATTTCAGCACTCTAGGTGTCATAGAACTGACAATATTCAATAATAGGTTTTAACTTTGTATGGGAGGTGCCACGCCCCTTTGTCCAATTGGTCAAATTTTTCCCTTTCCTTGTATTGTCATCGAAAATTATTAAGTGTGCAAAATTTGAGCAAAATTGGTTGAGAAAAAAGCTTTCAAAAATTGATTTCAAATTTTGTGGCACACAAACATATATAGAAAGTAACCTTATATAAAGCATGGAAAAATACAACAAATCCAAGTAGTTATGTCGATGGTAAAGTATGCATATGGCTTGCGATAATTTAAATTTATTCAAAATTCTTCATTGGAATGCAAATAGCATTGCTAACTTCTCTCATGCTAGACAATTTGAGTATCTACTTGAAAAGGAAGGCATACATATAGCTTGTTTAAATGAAACACATTTAAAAGAAAATGACAGAATGTATTTTAAAAATTATTTTATATATCGTAACGACAGGCTATCTAGAGGTGGTGGTGTTGCCTTGATCGTTCGCAGATCCATCAAACATAAATTATTAACCATATTAAATACGCAGAAAATCGAAAGCCTGTCCGTAGAGAGTTTGATCAATAACAGACCATTAATAATATCCACTGCATATTCGCCTAAATACGCACCAAGTTTTGCTAACGATATCACAATACTAACATCATTTAATAGAGAATTCATAACCATAGGAGATTTCAACGCGAAATATCCGTCATGGAACTGTCAATCGAGTAACACTGCAGGAAATGTACTACATAACCTACAACAAAACTTAAATTTCTTTGTACATTACCCAAACACCCCGACACATCATCCATATCAACGAAATCGCAGGTCATCTGTAATTGACATAGCCTTAAGCAATAGCGCACTGGATATAAAACTGGATGTACTAGGCTTCGAAATTCCATCGGATCATCGCCCTGTTTTGTGTACTATTGAAAACTCATCGACAGACGAATTAGTTTCTGAATTTTACAATTATAAACTAACTAACTGGGCGACTTTTAGAAACACAATTGAAAACAGGATTAACATACGTATGGAATTTTACGGAACTAAGGAGTCAATTGATCGGGAAATTAACAAGTTCATCAGATTAACTGCAGAAGCCCGTGACCATTCAACACCAAAAGAGAGTCATAGTGGAAATTTGAGCCTACCGGTAGATATAATCAAGTTAATAAAGACGCGAAGGACATACAAAAGAAAAAGTCAAAGAACTTCCGACACCACTCAAGTTAATTTCTATGAGCAGTGTATCAAACTCTTGACCATAATGATCAACAACAAAATCAATGAGGAACGCAACAATAAATGGAACAACATGCTATCTAAATTAAAACCCGGCGATAGATCATTTTGGAAAATTAGCCGTAATTTAAGGGGGAAATCTAATAGGAAAATTCCACATTTTACACAAGGCAACAGGAAAATTAACACAGATGTTGAAAAGGCAGAGATGTCGGCCGATACATTTGTGAATTCAAATAGTATTACCTCCAGCTTCAAACATTCTATAGACAGAACTGTCAACACAAGAGTCAAACGTTTCAAAACCGAAGTCGTGAACGCGGAAGAAGATGTGCACACCTCGTTGGAAGAGTTGTCCGAAGTAATATCGTCACTTAAGGCATCCAAATCACCTGGTCTAGATAATATTTCGAACAGGTTAATTAAAAAGAGCAGTAGAATTGTTGGTTAAAATTTTTAACAGTTGCATTAACCTAAAATACTTCCCACAACATTTCAAAACGGCAAAAGTTATTGCTATCCCAAAACCGAATATACCAAAACACGACCCTAACAATTTCAGGCCCATCATTTTACTCAGCAACCTGGGAAAACTTTTTGAAAAAATAATTCATCGTCGTCTATGTGAGTTTGCTACTGATACATCTATAATAGCCAATGAACAATTTGGATTTAAAAAGGAACACAGTTAGGTTCACCAGGTCAACCGAATCAAAAATATTATTACAACAAATAAGCGTAGACGACATTCAACTGGTCTTATAATTTTGGATGTAGAAAAGGCCTTTGATACAATTTGGCACAATGGCCTAATATATAAACTAATCCAGGCTAACATACCCAAATATTTATGTAAGATTATTATGGAATTTTTAAATGAAAGACAACTAAGTATCCGTAAACAAATCACTATCATCGCCAAAAACAATCGTAGCAGGACTACCACAGGGTTCGATATTATCACCTATCGATTTACACATCAGATTTTTCTGCGCCATCTTATATGAAAACGGCCTACTACGCAGACGACACGGCTCTAATAACATCGAGTAAACTGACTAAAGCTCTTCTACCCAAAATGGGAAAAGGATTTACGGCTTGCAATAAATACTTATACAAATGGAAGATTAAAATTAACCCAAGCTAAACACAAGCCATTATATTTCCCTTCAATAGGTCGCCTAAGCGATTTCCGCATCTCCAACTCAGTATAGGGAATCAAGGCATTAATATTCAAAACCATGTAAAATATCTTGGAGTAGTTTTAGACAAAAAGATGAACTTTGGAAAACACATTGATGAGGCTTGTAAAAAATCGATACGAACAATCAAAGCATTATGGCCAATATTGGGTAAACGATCCTCACTTAATCTGCAAAACAAAAACCTGATCTTCAAAAATGTAATAAGGCCAGCAATTACATACGCATGTCCAATATGGTACAAAACTGCAAAAACTCATACAAAAAAACTTCAAGTTCTACAAAACAAATGCCTTAAAATCATACATAATAAAAACTGGCGATACTCTACGAACCTCCTTCATGCTGAAACAGGGTATGAAAAACTGTGCGATTTCATACAAAGACATATTACCAAATACTTCGAAAATATTGAAAATTCTCCTTATCATCTGATAAGAGAATGTAAAGAATTATCTTGAATTATTAAGTACTAACAAATTATCAACATGAAAATGATATGCTTCTACTGTTTATATTTTCTAAAAATATTGTAACATTCTGTTGTTTTCATATAAAGGTTTACCTAATTTGCCTTTAAAATATCAAAATTTAAACTAAAGTACAAATCTATGATAAACAATTTTACTTGCTGTAATATCTATTGATAAAATCTCAAACCGTTTTAAATATGTAAATAAAAACTATAAATAAAGATGAATTAAACTAGTAAATCAAAAAAAAAAAATTTTTTTTCAAATCCATGCTTTATGCAAGCAGAAGTCTATTGGGCCTAGAAATTCTTTTTTAGTTATCTTTTGTAGAAAGTAAAATTACTGCGTTATCAGGAGCAGAAATAATAGATTTTTAATTTGTGGTTTGTATGGGAGGTACCACGCCCACTTTTGCATTACCGCCCATTTTAGGCGCAACTACGCACATTGATGCTAGATGCACTTACACAAAATTTGAGCACTATACGTGTCATAGAACTGACACTATTCGATAATATGTTTTAACTTCGTATGGGAGGTGGTACGCCCACTATTCCAATACCGCCCATTTTTGGCAGAACTACGCACATTGATGGTAGATGCACTTACACAAAATTTCAGCACTCTAGGTGTCATAGAACTGACAATATTCAATAATAGGTTTTAACTTCGTATGGGAGGTGCCACGCCCACTTTTCCAATACCGCCCATTTTTGGCACAACTATGCACATTGATGCTAGATGCACTTACACAAAATTACAGCACTCTAGGTGTCATAGAACTGACTATATTCAATAATAGGTTTTAACTTCGTATGGGAGGTGCCACGCCCACTTTTCCAATACCGCCCATTTCTGGCACAACTATGCGAATTGATGCTAGATACACTTACACAAAATTTCAGCACTCTAGGTGTCATAGAACTGACAACATTCAATAATAGGTTTTAACTTCGTATGGGAGGTGCCACGCCCACTTTTCCAATACCGCCCCTTTTTGGCACAACTATGCGAATTGATGCTAGATGCACTTACACAAAATTTCAGCACTCTAGGTGTCATAGAACTGACAATATTCAGTAATAGGTTTTAACTTCGTATGGGAGATGCCACGCCCACTTTTCCAATACCGCCCATTTTTGGCACAACTATGCGAATTGATGCTAGATGCACTTACACAAAATTTCAGCACTCTAGGTGTCATAGAACTGACAATATTCAATAATAGGTTTTAACTTCGTATGGGAGGTTCCACGCCCACTTTTCCAATACCGCCCATTTTTGGCACAACTATGCACATTGATGCTAGATGCACTTACACAAAATTACAGCACTCTAGGTGTCATAGAACTGACAATATTCGATAATAGGTTTTAACTTCGTATGGGAGGTGCCACGCCCACTTTTCCAATACCGCCCCTTTTTGGCACAACTATGCACATTGATGGTATATGCACTTACACAAAATTGCAGCACTCTAGGTGTCATAGAACTGACAATATTCAATAATAGGTTTTAACTTCGTATGGGAGATGCCACGCCCACTTTTCCAATACCGCCCATTTTTGGCACAACTATGCGAATTGATGCTAGATGCACTTACACAAAATTTCAGCATTCTAGGTGTCATAGAACTGACAATATTCAATAATAGGTTTTAACTTCGTATGGGAGGTTCCACGCCCACTTTTCCAATACCGCCCATTTTTGGCACAACTATGCACATTGATGCTAGATGCACTTACACAAAATTACAGGACTCTAGGTGTCATAGAACTGACAATATTCGATAATAGGTTTTAACTTCGTATGGGAGGTGCCACGCCCCTTTGTCCAATTGGTCAAATTTTTCCATTTCCTTGTATTGTCATCGAAAATGATTAAGTGTGCAAAATTTGAGCAAAATTGGTTGAGAAAAAAGCTTTCAAAAATTGATTTCAAATTTTGTGGCACACAAACATATATAGAAAGTAACCTTATATAAAGCATGGAACTAGTAAATCAAAAAAAAAATTTTTTTTTCAAATCCATGCTTTATGCAAGCAGAATTCTATTGGGCCTAGAAATTCTTTTTTAGTTATATTTTGTAGAAGGAAAAATTACTGCGTTATCAGGAGCAGAAATAAAAGATTTTTAATTTGTGGTTTGTATGGGAGGTACCACGCCCCTTTGTCCATTCCCGCTCATATTTGCAGCAGCACTTAAAAAATGCATACCAAACCGACGTACCAAATTTTGTTCAAATACCGTTATCAGGAGCAGAAATAATAGATTTTTAATTTGTGGTTTGTATGGGAGGTACCACGCCCCTTTGTACAATCCCGCCCATATTTGCAGCAGCACTTACAACATGCACACCAAACCGACGTACCAAATTTTGTTTAAATACCGTTATCAGGAGCAGAAATAATAGATTTTTAATTTGTGGTTTGTATGGGAGGTACCACGCCCCTTTGTCCAATTGGTCAAATTTTTCCATTTCCTTGTATTGTCATCGAAAATGAATAAGTGTGCAAAATTTGAGCAAAATTGGTTGAGAAAAAAGCTTTCAAAAATTGATTTCAAATTTTGTGGCACACAAACATATATAGAAAGTAACCTTATATAAAGCATGGAAAAATTAACGCCAGTTTAGCAAAAATTTCTTTTTAATGTAGGAAAATTTATTAATCATGAGAAAAGTTTCCTCTCTTCAAAGTCATAGTAAATAGTTCATTTACGAGAAAGTGAGTAGCAAATTTACATAAAAATACTTATTTGGATCTAGTAAACAATTCTTACAACAGATTAAATTCATACTTGTATGAATGACAATTTCCTAGGTTTTAAGACAGAACCTAATAAAGGCAATTTTATATGGGAAAATTGTATTTATGAAATTCCTTTAACTTAAAAATGTTCCCTTTACCTTCGAATTATTTTGAAGTTTCTACTTAAATTTATTGCAAATTAGTAATACATTCAAGTAATAATTATCTTATAAAAGAGCACTTCGAACTGTTTAGAAGATTCTTGAATCACCGAAGCCTTTTTCTTAAATACTTCGATTATTATTAGAAAAAAACAACTGGGAAGCGCCAATATTCTTCAGCTCTTTATGGCGGATGTATCATAAAACGTTTAAGAAGTATTTCATTTTGTCATTTTTATGAGTTTTGCATACTTTGAAGCCAAATGAAAATTATGTCTCGATTTTGCTTATAACAAGTAAAATTGTCCTCAGTTTAAGTAAAAAATAACTTGTTTTAAGGATAAAATCAGCGAAATGTGGGTCAATTAGAGTACTTAGGTTTGAGGAAAAATTTACTAACATTTTCATTAAGTTTAAGTAAAAATTTACTTGGTTTGAGGAAAATTTAACTAGACTCATGTTCAAAACAAGCCCTATTTTCAAGGAAAAGTATGAAATTTATTTGAGGAAATATTGCTTTAGCACACTGAGTTCATTTTTCCTAAACGTTAGTTCAGTTAATGTTCTTGTGGTAGTCAGAAAGTAAGCATCGGACTCAACTGGACCAGAAAATGCACCACAGCTTGTTATCCCGACTTAACGAAAAACAGCCCTATTATTTATATTTATATTATGTACATTTAGGCACTGCAATCCTCCGTAGTTCTCCAACCACAAAGTTATTTTTTTTATCGAGTTATTCTTATGTTCGATATTGTGATTTGATTCTTCAATAGTCTCGTTCTGCGTAACATGTGGTTACTCGCGTCGCGTAACCAATGTCAATATTTTGCGAGCGTCAGCTTCTATAGTTTTGCAATTGTTTTTTGTTATTTGTAAATATATGTTTAATGAATCACTTTTTCAATAGCCTCCAGCGCCAACTTTTAATTTTTCTGGCAATTGTTTTTTACTCTGGCCTTTGAACAAAAATGACAGCATCAAGCTAGAACCGCAGCTAGAATTCAAACAATAATCCAACTATTTGAAATATTGAGATTTTTGTGTTTATTGGAAACATAATGGTTCCAAAAAGAGCAAACAAGATAAAAAGTCTCTGTCTACCCTTTCTACCTCTCAATGAGTTCAACCTCAACACGATCGACGTTTCAAAAGTCAGCCGCGATTCGTTCTCAATGTTGCCGCGCTTGATGTCAAAATAGTCCACTGTGCGTCGCAGAGAGAAAGCAATGATACAATGAATCAATGCCAGTCTAGATGACCGAGTGTAACCCTAAACGAAAACGTTACACGTCGAATTCATTCGATACTATTATTCACTGTCCGAATCGATCGGTATGTTTGAAGGTTCGTGCATTGCCTCCATTCAGCGCCACTATTCGATGCGATAGTCTGGTGTAGGGCAGACACAACCAATCAACCTCACTGTGGTGTTTGCTATCTCGGATATTAGGGTTTCTTTCAAATCAAATCGAGGCTAATCCAAATTAAGATGTACAAACATGCACACATGCACACATGCTATGTATGTGTGTAGGCACATATTGTTGTATGTTGTTGCATTCAACTGCACACTAGATGTCCATCATACGTAGGGACATATGGTTCGTACTTGGCCAATGTTCAAAATCACACCACCGACAGAGCTGACTAATTCCTCCACTCGCATATTTAAAAAAGAGCAAGTCACACACACACGCACGAATCGCTTTGAGAAAGAACAACAACAATACGAAACGTGGTGGCGCCGCATTTCGTGCTTGAGAATGCGTGTGGCAAGCAGTGCCAACCAACTCGGATGATTTTTTCGCCATTTTGACTATTTTACTTGACAATTATGGCCCGTGACGACATTCTAGCCAATTAATTAATTTTTGTATGAAGAAAATACTAGAAAAACGTACTCCTACCGATGATGGTAACACCTGTATCTGGCTCAGAATTTGCGGTGTGTGTTTTAAATATACTCCTCTTTCTCATTCCATACTCCGTCTCTCCAACTCTCATATCAAAGTGATCAAAATTTGTTATATCTCTATATACTTATATATTCTATTGATCACTCCAGTCGGAGTTTTAAAATATTTTCCGAATAAAATGCAGTCAACCTATTCCAGATTAACGACACGCATTCTCATCTCAACTCTTAAATTAGTTTTGGTCGTTGTCGAGAAGTGAAGGAACAACGCCAAGAGTTGATTGTGATTAGGGGTTTGAAGTTTAGTCGCTGTTGGTAGCATTTGTCCTCCGCGAGTATCTGTGAGGGCCCAAAGTGTCCTATCCTAATCGAGAATCATCTTGAACTATGAATAAACAAAAAATGACTCTTCTCCCACATCATCCTCGATGAGGATCGAAATATCGAATAAAAAATAAAAAGAATATAAAATCATACTCGAAGTCCAGCTAGTCTACTTGATAACCAACAAATACTGCAAAAAACCAAAGGTCGAATACAAAAAATCAAACACAATTCCAAATTATTATTCTACACTGGTAGCATACAATTATCAAATGTCATTCAGGCCGGTTTGAAGTATAACTAGTAAATCAAAAAAAAATCTTTTTTCAAATCCATGCTTTATGCAAGCAGAATTCTATTGGGCCTAGAAATTCTTTTTTAGTTATCTTTTGTAGAAGGAAAAATTACTGTTACGTTTTTAAATATTTTTTTTATTAATTCAGTGTTCTTTTAAAATTTTAAAATTTTTGTAGAAGGAAAAATTACTATTATATTTTTATAAAATTTATTAAATTAACAGTAATAATTTAAATCTTTTGTAGAAGGGAAAATTTCATACAAAAAATTTTTACAATTAATTGCAAAAGATAGATCTATCTAACGATCTATCTTTTGGACCTTACATTTTATAGTGCGATCCGAGAGCACTTTGTCAGTTTGTCAAGTCGGTGAATGTTGATATTGTTGTTGGCATATGTCTTATTCGGTTGCACTAAATTTGTTGTACTAAAATTTCAGCACTCTAGGTGTCATAGAACTGACAATATTCAATAATAGGTTTTAACTTCGTATGGGAGGTGCCACGCCCACTTTTCCAATACCGCCCATTTTTGGCACAACTATGCACATTGATGCTAGATGCACTTACACAAAATTTCAGCACTCTAGGTGTCATAGAACTGACAATATTCAATAATAGGTTTTAACTTCGTATGGGAGGTGCCACGCCCACTTTTCCAATACCGTCCATTTTTGGCACAACTATGCACATTGATGCAAGATGCACTTACTCAAAATTTCAGCACTCTAGGTGTCATAGAACTGACAATATTCAATAATAGGTTTTAACTTCGTATGGGAGGTGCCACGCCCACTTTTCCAATACCGCCCATTTTTGGCACAACTATGCGAATTGATGCTAGATGCACTTACACAAAATTTCAGCACTCTAGGTGTCATAGAACTGACAATATTCAATAATAGGTTTAAACTTCGTATGGGAGGTGCCACGCCCACTTTTCCAATACCGCCCATTTTTGGCACAACTATGCACATTGATGCTAGATGCACTTACACAAAATTTCAGCACTCTAGGTGTCATAGAACTGACAATATTCAATAATAGGTTTTAACTTCGTATGGGTGGTGCCACGCCCACTTTTCCAATACCGCCCATTTTTGGCACAACTATGCACATTGATGCTAGATGCACTTACACAAAATTTCAGCACTCTAGGTGTCATAGAACTGACAATATTCAATAATAGGTTTTAACTTCGTATGGGAGGTGCCACGCCCACTTTTCCAATACCGCCCATTTTTGGCACAACTATGCACATTGATGCTAGATGCACTTACACAAAATTTCAGCACTCTAGGTGTCATAGAACTGACAATATTCAATAATAGGTTTTAACTTCGTATGGGAGGTGCCACGCCCACTTTTCCAATTGGTCAAATTTTTCCATTTCCTTGTATTGTCATCGAAAATGATTAAGTGTGCAAAATTTGAGCAAAATTGGTTGAGAAAAAAGCTTTCAAAAATTGATTTCAAATTTTGTGGCACACAAACATATATAGAAAGTAACCTTATATAAAGCATGGAACTAGTAAATCAAAAAAATTTTTTTTTCAAATCCATGCTTTATGCAAGCAGAATTCTATTGGGCCTAGAAATTCTTTTTTAGTTATCTTTTGTAGAAGGAAAAATTACTGCAAAATTTCAGTTTTTTATCTGCCATAGAACGGAATATATTCGAAAATGGGTTTTAACTTCGTATGGGAGGTGCCACGCCCACATTTCCATTACCGCCCATTTTTGTCACAACTACGCACATTAATGCTAGATGCACTTACACAAAATTACAGTAGGTGTAATTTTGGTTTTAACTTCATATGGGAGGTGCCACGCCCACTTTTGCATTACCGCCCATTTTAGGCGCAACTACGCACATTGATGCTAGATGCACTTACACAAAATTACAGCACTCTAGGTGTCATAGAACTGACTATATTCAATAATATGTTTTAACTTCGTATGGGAGGTGGTACGCCCACTATTCCAATACCGCCCATTTTTGGCAGAACTACGCACATTGATGGTAGATGCACTTACACAAAATTTCAGCACTCTAGGTGTCATAGAACTGACAATATTCAATAATAGGTTTTAACTTCGTATGTGAGGTGCCACGCCCACTTTTCCAATACCGCCCATTTTTGGCATAACTATGCACATTGATGCTAGATGCACTTACACAAAATTACAGCACTCTAGGTGTCATAGAACTGACTATATTCAATAATAGGTTTTAACTTCGTATGGGAGGTGCCACGCCCACTTTTCCAATACCGCCCATTTTTGGCACAACTATGCGAATTGATGCTAGATGCACTTAGACAAAATTTCAGCACTCTAGGTGTCATACAACTGACAATATTCAATAATAGGTTTTAACTTCGTATGGGAGGTGCCACGCCCACTTTTCCAATACCGCCCCTTTTTGGCACAACTATGCGAATTGATGCTAGATGCACTTACACAAAATTTCAGCACTCTAGGTGTCATAGAACTGACAATATTCAATAATAGGTTTTAACTTCGTATGGGAGATGCCACGCCCACTTTTCCAATACCGCCCATTTTTGGCACAACTATGCGAATTGATGCTAGATGCACTTACACAAAATTTCAGCACTCTAGGTGTCATAGAACTGACAATATTCAATAATAGGTTTTAACTTCGTATGGGAGGTGCCACGCCCACTTTTCCAATACCGCCCCTTTTTGGCACAACTATGCGAATTGATGCTAGATGCACTTACACAAAATTTCAGCACTCTAGGTGTCATAGAACTGACAATATTCAATAATAGGTTTTAACTTCGTATGGGAGGTTCCACGCCCACTTTTCCAATACCGCCCATTTTTGGCACAACTATGCACATTGATGCTAGATGCACTTACACAAAATTACAGCACTCTAGGTGTCATAGAACTGACAATATTCGATAATAGGTTTTAACTTCGTATGGGAGGTGCCACGCCCACTTTTCCAATACCGCCCCTTTTTGGCACAACTATGCACATTGATGGTATATGCACTTACACAAAATTTCAGCACTCTAGGTGTCATAGAACTGACAATATTCAATAATAGGTTTTAACTTCGTATGGGAGAGGCCACGCCCACTTTTCCAATACCGCCCATTTTTGGCATAACTATGCGAATTGATGCTAGATGCACTTACACAAAATTTCAGCATTCTAGGTATCATAGAACTGACAATATTCAATAATAGGTTTTAACTTCGTATGGGAGGTTCCACGCCCACTTTTCCAATACCGCCCATTTTTGGCACAGCTATGCACATTGATGCTAGATGCACTTACACAAAATTTCAGCACTCTAGGTGTCATAGAACTGACAATATTCAATAATAGGTTTTAACTTTGTATGGGAGGTGCCACGCCCCTTTGTCCAATTGGTCAAATTTTTCCATTTCCTTGTATTGTCATCGAAAATGATTAAGTGTGCAAAATTTGAGCAAAATTGGTTGAGAAAAAAGCTTTCAAAAATTGATTTCAAATTTTGTGGCACACAAACATATATAGAAAGTAACCTTATATAAAGCATGGAAAAAACAGCTAGAATCATGAAATTCGGTGTGTACATCCCTCTAATTGCATAAACAAGTAAAATAGAGGAATTTTTCAAAATTCGTACTTTTAAGATATATAATTGAAAAAGAGGGATAAAAATGGGACCTTCCAAACCGCTGAAGTTGATATCATGAAATTCGGTGTATATATTCGGTGGTCTGACTATGAAGACTCGAAACAAAAAGGTTTTTTTTTTTCAAATTTGTACATTTTGGCGGAGAATGGGGCTAATGGGGATATCTTTGTACTTTTCTTATCAAAATAATGCAGTCACTTTGTCTGTATCTGAAAATGCTTCTCCCTAATGACGACTGACAAGCGCCTAATATTTTCGGCATGTTCGCTTTACAGCATTGTATTTATTTATAGTAGTAGATTTTAAACAGTGCGTATAAGTATACATTATAGTTTGAACTAGTAATCAAATATAGTAATGTGCATAAACATATCAGCCGCGGCGGCCACATGCCCGAAATCATATTTAAACATTAATGGCATAAAATTATCCTTCCAATAAAGCCAAATTGATGGGCATTAAAACGATTTTCTTGTGTTTTATTTCAATTCGAAGTTCTATACCTCAATAAAAAACACCCTTTATAAGGGAAATGCGCATACCAAATATCAAGCAAATATAAACAGACATATTCAAAAAACATGCTTAAATACGCTAAAATATTAGGGATTATTATGAGTATTTTTAGTCCTTGTGAGGGAAAAATTTTTCCCTTTGGGCCGATTTCGCCCCGTTTCAATCCCAACCGATCTACGACTATAAGACGCATTTATGAAAAAATTGAACGTTCTAGCTCCTTTAGTTTAGATGCTAGCGTGCTTTCAACAGACGGACAGACGGACGGACATGGCTAGATCGTCTTAGAATTTTATGACGATCAAAAATATATATACTTTATAGGGTCTCAGGTCGAAATTTCAAGGTGTTACAAAGGGAATGACAAAGTTAGTATATCCTGCAGGTGGAGGGTATAAAAATGAATCTGTGTCTGTATGTTTGTTTGTTCTTTATAGCAGCCTAAACTACTGAACCGATCTTCTTGAAATTATCACAGTATGTTCATGCTGAACCGGTGGGGAAAATAGGCTATATAAATTTTTGATATTTTCAGTGGGCGTGGCACCTCCCACACAAATTGGGGATTTATTCGTTTTTTATAAATTAGCATATTCGGAATACTGTTGCAGCTAGAGTCTTGAATTTTTGTGAAAGTTTACTAATTGTTCGTCTGCACAGTTGTGCCAAAAATTGACGGTATTGGAATAGTGGGCGTGGCACCTCCCATATGAAATTAAATCATATTATTGAATGTTGCCAGTTCTATGACACCTAGAGCGCTGAAATTTTGTGTAAGTGCATCTAGCATCAATGTACGTAGTTGTGCCAAAAATGGGCGGTATTGGAATAGTGGACGTGGCACCTCCCATACGAAGTTAAAACCTATTATAGAATGACACCTAGAGTGTTTTAATTTTGTGTAAGTGCATTTGGCCTCAATGTGCGTAACTGTGCCCAAAAAATGGGCGATATTGGAAAAAAGGGCTTAGTACCTCCCATACGAAGTTCAAGCCTATTATCGAATATATTCAGTTCTATGACAGCTACAATACTTATATTTTGTGTGAGTGCATCTAGCACAAACCTGCGTAGTTGTGCCAAAAATGGACGCTATTGGGAAAGTAGGCGTGGTACCTCACATACGAAGTTAAAACATATTATCGAATATGGTCAGTAGGTGTCATAGACCTAGAGTGCTGAAATTTTTGTGTGTTGATCCAGTGTAAATAGTTGTCCAAAGATGGGCGGAAAGTGGGCGTGACCCTTCCCATATTTTTTTAGTATTTCGACACCGAGATCATCTCGGCGAGATTGGCGGAAAGTGGCCGTGACCCTTCCCATATGATATTAAAACCTCTTTTTGAGTATATTCTACACCGATATTCCTATATTGTTGTGTGAGTTAATTTAGTTGTAACCTGCTTAGACAATATATAAATTGGCGGGATTTGAAAGATGAGGCATTTTTGATTTGCATTTTGTAAAATTACACGTTTTCTGTGGATTTTCTTAGGACAATAGTAAAGAAAGGTTATAAAAAGAGAAATATTCATTCGTCAACAGCCGACTTAAGGCAAAATTATATTAATTTTTTAGTTTTTGTGTTGTTTGGTTAGTGAACAATTTGATTGATTTTCTATGTGTTTTGAATGTAATGTAATGTAATTTCTTCTTACGAATGAAGTTTTTTGTGTAGGTAATGGAAAGGAGGAGAATAACAAAAAATTAATTTGATTTTGACATTTTTTTCATTATGCGCCGTAAACTAACGTTCTGCATGGAACATATCCATTTCTTTAGTATCTCCGGGAAGAACCTTGATTATAATTGGTACATATATTACCGATCAGGACAAAAATTAATATGAAAGCAGATTTTAATTTTACCGTTTGTTTTTCTTTGCCTGACGAAGCGGGCGGGGGTTCAGCTAGTTTTATATACATTTCAAATTTATTTGCAATTTAGTATTCCTAACAAGTAAGGAAAGGCTAAAGTCGGACGGAGCCGCCTATATGATACTCTCCACTTTCTATTCAATTACAATTCAATTCTGTAAAAATTTGAAATACGGTGTGACCCGCATTCACCATGTATGTGTATAGGCGAATGTAAAGTTTGGCCAAAATCGGTTAAACATTTTGTATATATGTACTTGCTGAACCCGCGCCCTCTTCGCCAGGCAGAAAAACAGACGGAAATTTAAATCAGGTTTCATATTGTTTTTTCTTGTGATCGGTAATATAGGTACCCCTTATAATCAAGGTACTTCCTTGAGATACTAAAGAAATGGTTATGTTCCATGGAGAATATTGAAGAACAGAACTTTAGTCTACGCCGAATAAAGGAAGAAATGTCAAAAATCAAATTGAGTGTGATTCTCCTCCTTTCCATTAGCAAAAAAACTTCCTACGTAAGAAGAACTTACTTAATCGAATAGCTGGAACTCGAATGTACTACAACTAAACTAACTAAACACATTGGAAGTCAATCAAATTGTTCACTAATCAAACAACACAAAAACTAAAAAATTAATATAATTTCCGTTTTCTTAACTTATGCCGGCTTTTGACAAATGAATAAAAATTGTTTTAACTTTTCTTTACAATTGTGCTAAGAAAATCCAAAGAAAAAGTGTAATTTTACCAAAATCAAATCTAAAAATTCCCCATCTTTCAAATCCCCGGATCACGGCCACTTTCCGTCCATCTCGGTGTCGAACATACTCTAAAATGGTTTTAACACAGCTATTTACACTGGATCTACTCACAGAAATTTTCAGCACTCTAGGTGTTATAGAACTGACAATATTCAATAATAGGTTTTAACTTCGTATGGGAGGTGCCACGCCCACTTTTCCAATACCGCCCATTTTTGGCACAACTATGCACATTGATGATAGATGCACTTACACAAAATTACAGCACTCTAGGAGTCATAGAACTGACTATATTCAATAATAGGTTTTAACTTCGTATGGGAGGTGCCACGCCCACTTTTCCAATACCGCCCATTTTTGGCACAACTATGCGAATTGATGCTAGATGCACTTACACAAAATTTCAGCACTCTAGGTGTCATAGAACTGACAATATTCAATAATAGGTTTTAACTTCGTATGGGAGGTGCCACGCCCACTTTTCCAATACCGCCCCTTTTTGGCACAACTATGCGAATTGATGCTAGATGCACTTACACAAAATTTCAGCACTCTAGGTGTCATAGAACTGACAATATTCAATAATAGGTTTTAACTTCGTATGGGAGATGCCACGCCCACTTTTCCAATACCGCCCATTTTTTGCACAACTATGCGAATTGATGCTAGATGCACTTACACAAAATTTCAGCACTCTAGGTGTCATAGAACTGACAATATTCAATAATAGGTTTTAACTTCGTATGGGAGGTTCCACGCCCACTTTTCCAATACCGCCCATTTTTGGCACAACTATGCACATTGATGCTAGATGCACTTACACAAAATTTCAGCACTCTAGGTGTCATAGAACTGACAATATTCAATAATAGGTTTTAACTTCGTATGGGAGGTTCCACGCCCACTTTTCAATACCGCCCATTTTCGGCACAACTATGCACATTGATGCTAGATGCACTTACACAAAATTACAGCACTCTAGGTGTCATAGAACTGACAATATTCGATAATAGGTTTTAACTTCGTATGGGAGGTGCCACGCCCACTTTTCCAATACCGCCCCTTTTTGGCACAACTATGCACATTGATGGTATATGCACTTACACAAAATTTCAGCACTCTAGGTGTCATAGAACTGACAATATTCAATAATAGGTTTTAACTTCGTATGGGAGATGCCACGCCCACTTTTCCAATACCGCCCATTTTTGGCACAACTATGCGAATTGATGCTAGATGCACTTACACAAAATTTCAGCATTCTAGGTGTCATAGAACTGACAATATTCAATAATAGGTTTTAACTTCGTATGGGAGGTGCCACGCCCCTTTGTCCAATTGGTCAAATTTTTCCATTTCCTTGTATTGTCATCGAAAATGATTAAGTGTGCAAAATTTGAGCAAAATTGGTTGAGAAAAACACTTTCAAAAATTGATTTCAAAATTTGTGGCACACAAACATATATAGAAAGTAACCTTATATAAAGCATGGAAAAATTGACGACAAAA